>JALIZF010000996.1:0-90000 GCA_029948255.1 Telmatactis stephensoni | reverse complement strand
AGGAAATTGGACAAATATTAAGCTCTAAGTTTAAGCTTGAGCTAACAGTTTCCTCGGTAAGCTATATTTACAATTGATAGCTGATGTTTTATATGAGTAGTTTTACTGAAATGTTCATAATACGCGAACTCTGACCTTCAAACAGTGCGTTGGAATTTGGTTTCTTGCTTCCCCCACTTCAAACAACCAACCAAAAGATACTCATAAAGATCTCTAAAATCCTAGGGAGATCGTGTAACAGCGCAATATAATTTCGGTTTTTAGTTTAATAATAGATATTCGTATTCTTGATTTTCAGTATGATGGTTTGTCTCACGTTCACCAGCATGGCGGCAAACTTTTAAGAACATAATTTCAAACACAAACGTGGCAAATATAACTTATTTTAACTACAATTAGCAATTCAAAGTGTATATAAACACAAAATACTGTGATGTGAAAGAATTTGTAGTGATTTCCCTGGCTTTTCAGGTGCGTGACTTTGCGTTGTGTGACATAACACCCGCTACAACTCTTGCCGAATAAAACATTTTGTGCATCAAATTATTTCGATATAAGTTCAAAAATTATCTAAAAACACAGTTTCCTAGACCATATTTTAGAATAAAATCGATTGGATGTGAAATTAAATTTAGTTATATTTTTTCTTGAACCTATGACGACGACTTGATCAGTGTCTGAGTTCGCATGATTTTGAAAATTGTAGTAATGTGTTTATTGTGGATGCTAATAATGCTCAGAATTTGCAAAGTGTAAATGGTATCATAGGATTTAATGATATTAAGTTTCGGTCGTGTTGGAAACTACTCAGCCAAAATGCTAGATCCGCCCCTGGGCCAATAGGGCTAAAGATGATAGGATATATCACCATTTTTATTCAGAAAACCATTGTGGTTTAGAAGATGTTAGCGTTATGCTTATAGATAAGTGCAATACAGAACACGGTCTTAGGGAGAAGGAGGCCCAGTGGGCTTACCGTTTAAATACTATTAGCCCCAAGGGTTTAAATGTAGAAGAATACGTATACTGGTAATCAGCTCGCGCTTAAATTTTACGCGCGCTTATCGCGCACATGAACTTGTAATTTCTATCGGTAGCTCGAGCATTATTGTACTCCGCGCGCGCTTATCGCGCACGAGGGAAAACAAATGTAACGGTTTTGTTTGGCTTCATCAGATGCCCTGATGAAGGCTTTTATAATAAAGCCGAAAATTTGGCAGTGTAAACAAAATCCAGTTTATTGTGTTTTATGTTAATATTTCTGGAGACTACACTATTGTGGGAAGTACTTGGACATTTATATATATATAACAAAAAAACAAAAAAATATAACAAAAAAATTGTCAATTTTCTGGACGTAACACTAGACCTCAACTCAAGCTCCTTTAAACCATATTCAAAGCCTGGTAACACACCACAATACATACACAGTAAATCTAATCATCCGCCGAACATAATCAAGAATATACCTAAAGCAATTAACCGAAGATTATCAGAAATATCATCAGATGAAAAAACTTTTAACGAATCTACTCCTATTTATCAAGACGCACTAACAAAAAGCGGATATGATTACAAGCTGAAGTACACAACCTATCCTACTAACACGAGAAAACGCAACCGTCAACGTAACATAATCTGGTATAATCCTCCTTTTAGCAAGGACGTGAAGACCAACATTGGCAAGTCATTCCTTAAGATAATAGATAAACACTTCAAAGATGACAACCCGTTGCATAAGATCTTTAACAGAAACACGCTGAAAATAAGCTACTCCTGCATGCCGAACGTTAAAAACATAATCGATAACCACAACAAGCAAATAATCAAACAGCGCGCTACTGAACAATCTGAATTAATTCCTCCTTGCAACTGCAGAAATAAAGCTACTTGTCCACTTGAAGGAGAATGCCGCACTTCTAATATAATCTACCAAGCAACAGTAACTACTGAAGACAAAACAGAAACCTACGTGGGACTAACTGAAAACGAATTCAAATCACGATATAGAAACCATACATCATCGTTCAGAAATGAAAACAAGAGAAATGCAACTGAACTATCTAAGTATATATGGAACTTAAAAGACAGTAACATTCAATTCACTTTGAAATGGTCAATCCTGATGAAAGCTAAAGCCTATAATAATTTAAGCAAACGTTGCAATTTATGTCTGAATGAAAAATATATAATAATTTGCCAACCTAAGATTGCAACATTAAACAAACGCAATGAACTTGTATCCGTGTGTAGACACAGACGAAGATACTTACTAAGATTTTATCAAGATAAAACGTAAATTGTCACGCATAGGTAACTGTAATGTCACGAACCTGTAACCTTATACTTAGCGTCGTTAAAATTTGAATTTGTACTTTATGTAAACCTTAAGTGATCTAACGATCATGTAGTGTGTTCGCCTGATGAGTGTGGTCTTTTTAGACCATACGAAACAATATTGTCGTGAAAATACACTATGGTAATACAGTAGTTTGTTTCTTTATTTTTCATTTTATATATATATAAGAAGACGAATAATGGAGTTGAGTTATACCATTTATTGCTACTCAGAGTTTCATGCCGAAGCAATCATCAGGCAACTGTCAATTCAAACAAATACATGTAAAGATATATAGAGAACCACGTGGTAGTAGAAGGTCGTTATTATAAATGGGCCAATACTAAGCTAGATGTAAATATATTGGCCCATTTATAATAACGACCTTCTACTACCACGTGGTTCTCTATATATCTTTACATGTATTTGTTTGAATTGACAGTTGCCTGATGATTGCTTCGGCATGAAACTCTGAGTAGCAATAAATGGTATAACTCAACTCCATTATTCGTCTTCTTATGTACTGCTCTAGTCTTAACTATTGAGCACTCTTTTAGTCGATGTGGACTTTACTTTGCTGCCTCTTTATATATATATATATATATATGAAATATATTAGTCAAAGACTAGGATAAATGATTCATTGTTTTATTGCTACAAGCTGGTTTCGTATGATCGTCAGAGACGATCACACTCATCAGGCAAGTTACAATGAATGACCGTTAAAATTTTGCTGGTGGTTTTAAAATATCTCGTGACCTATAATGGTATTATGTTACATGACAGTTTTTGAGCGTGAATTTGTTTCTGTGTCTACACGGGCTAGCTAATTCATTACGTCTATTTAAGGAACATAAATGTTTTTTACAAATTATTATGAATTTCTCGCAATAAAACAATGAATCATTTATCCTAGTCTTTGACTAATATATTTCATATCATGCTCCTACAATGTCGAGCACTCTTTGGAAAACATTTTCAATGATCTTTATTATATATATATATATATATATATATATATATATATATATATATATATATATATATATATATATATATATATATATATATATATATATATATATATATATATATATATATATATATATATATATATACTATGTATTAATTGTTGAAGACTTTAAGAATGATTCATTGTTTTATTGCTACAGGCTGTTTCGTATGATCAAAAATTGACCACACTCTTCAGGCAAGTTACAATGAATGACCGTTAAAATTCTGGCATTTGAAATTTACAGATTGTGATTACTCTCTGGAAATAAGTTCATGACAATTTTAAAGTATATATATATATATATATATATATATATATATATATATATATATATATATATATATATATATATATATATATATATATATATATATATATATATATATATATACACCAAATCCCTAAAACTTTGATATTGTTCTGATATATATACATATATATATCCGCCATTTTCTATTGTCTTTCCTTTTGTTCTCAAGTTTTTCCCTTGAGAACAACCTTCAGAACAAAAGGAAAGACAATGGAAAATGGCGGATATATATATGTATATATATCAGAACAATATCAAAGTTTTAGGGATTTGGTGTATATATATATATATATATATATATATATATATATATATATATATATATATATATATATATATATATATATATATATATATATATATATATATATATATATATATATATATGAAATATATTAGTCAAAGACTAGGATAAATGATTCATTGTTTTATTGCTACAAGCTGGTTTCGTATGATCGTCAGAGACGATCACACTCATCAGGCAAGTTACAATGAATGACCGTTAAAATTTTGCTGGTGGTTTTAAAATATCTCGTGACCTATAATGGTATTATGTTACATGACAGTTTTTGAGCGTGAATTTGTTTCTGTGTCTACACGGGCTAGCTAATTCATTACGTCTATTTAAGGAACATAAATGTTTTTTACAAATTATTATGAATTTCTCGCTTAAACATAAATTACATTTTTTAGTGATATTGCTGTAAGGTTCGCATTTCTTGATAATTTTCCATGTAATATTGTAATTTTTGTTTTCCTCTTTGAGTTTCCAAACGTATTTTGAGAGTTCTGTTTCATTTCTTCGGTTCTTTAGCTTTAGTGATGTTTTGTGGTTTCTGAATCTTTCTTTGAAATTTGTTGCTAGGCCTACGTAAGTTTCTGTTGTTGTGTCTGTTGTTACGGTTGCTTGGTAGATAACGTTTGTTTGTAGGCACTTGCCTTCTAATGGGCATTCTGTTATCTTTCTACAGTTGCATTCTTTGTTAGTTTTGTTTAACTGTTCTGGTTCTTGTTCGGTGGAGAGCATTTTTTTGTTGTGCGATGCTATGATGGATTTGATGTTAGGCATACAAGAATAGCTTATTTTGAGGGTGTGTCTATTGAAGATCTTGTGTAATGGATGGTTTATGGGGAAGCATTTGTCGACAGCGTTGAGGAATTTTCGTCCCAGGTTAGTTTTCAAGTTGCCGTTCCATGGCGGGTTATACCAAGTAATGTTTCTTTTCCGGTTCTTTTTACGCTTAGTACCATTGGTTGTTGGTTGGAACGTTAATTTATGGTCATGTCCGCTATTGAGAAGTGCTTCTTGGTACGGGTTAATGGTTTCGTTAAATGCGTCTTCGTTAGATGCGATATTAGAAAGTCTTTGGTTAATGTTAGATGGTATGTTTTTTAGTAATGTTGGTGGATGGTTACTTTGTTTATGGACGTATAATAGTTTGTTATTGGGTTTCATGTATGGTTTATATGTGCCGTTAGTTAGGTTAAATGTTACATCTAGAAAATTAACGATTTTTTTGTTAGCTTCTATAGTTATCTTTAAGTCGTTGTCTTTGAAGGCTTTCGTTATTTTCTTCTTGGTGGCATCTATTTGCTTAGGTGTCGCTTTACATGCAATTAGTCCATCGTCACGGTATAGTCCTACTTTGTCGTGTAAAGTAGGCGTGATAAGCGATAACATGTAGAGGCCTATCAGTTCGCATGTTTCAGCACCGTCATACGATCCCATCGTAACGTCGAACATGTTTACAGTGTCTTTCTTTGTCCATGTTGCATTATTGTGGTGTAGAAGGGATCTTTTGGCGTGGATTATGATGTCTTTATCTTGAGGAGTTATGTTAGTAAATTGCGATGCGTAGTTAAGGGCTTTTTTTAGAAGTTTTTCTGTTATGGATGGGTAAAATTCACAGACATCGAAGGTTATGAAAGCATGTTTATCTTTGTCTGGTAAGCGTTTAAACCATTCAATTGTGTCGTTAGTGCTACGCCAGAGGTTGACTTTGGTGGATTGTATTATAGATCTGTTAATTCTGTCTAGGATTTGTTTACTAATTATTCCAGTTTCAGATTTTGTAGGGTTGATTAGTCTGCATGTAGGTTTGTTGACAAAGTCTGGTTTGTGGTCTTTCAGTGTTATAAAAGGATCTTTTGGTGCTGTTACTTAATTCAATTCTATCATCGAGGTCAAGGTTCATTGCTATATCTTTGTCTTTAGTGGTTATATCGTTCTTGGTCTTTTCGTCAGTTTTTTTATATGATTTAGTTACGTTCTTGCTTAATAATGTTCTGTATTCTTCAGGCTGTAATTTATAGTAGTTAGTAGTTTTGTCAGCTTTTACAAATACATTAGGGTCTGATTGGATGTCCTTGATGTCTTGCTTTAGTTTGGTTTGTAGATCGTTGGTGTAGATGTTAGGTTTAAACTCAATGGATTGTATAATATTTAGCATGGAGTCTTCAAATTCGCTTAATTCTTTTACATGAGGGGCAGATCGTCTTGACTTGAAGCCATAGTTTTCTTTACTGGTACTTGGATTGGGATTGAGAAAAAAATGTGCTTTCCAACGCATACGGTGTAGCAGAGATTCTGTTTTTTGGATCAGTGAATGTAGATACGAGTTTTTACTTGCCAGCGGGATGTTCTTGGTCGAATATCCAAAGTCTTTTGCTTGAAAATTCATTTCTAACAGCGCTCAACTGATTTACAGGAGCTTGTAATAATAAAAATTATCAAGAAATGCGAACCTTACAGCAATATCACTAAAAAATGTAATTTATGTTTAAGCGAGAAATTCATAATAATTTGTAAAAAACATTTATGTTCCTTAAATAGACGTAATGAATTAGCTAGCCCGTGTAGACACAGAAACAAATTCACGCTCAAAAACTGTCATGTAACATAATACCATTATAGGTCACGAGATATTTTAAAACCACCAGCAAAATTTTAACGGTCATTCATTGTAACTTGCCTGATGAGTGTGATCGTCTCTGACGATCATACGAAACCAGCTTGTAGCAATAAAACAATGAATCATTTATCCTAGTCTTTGACTAATATATTTCATATCATGCTCCTACAATGTCGAGCACTCTTTGGAAAACATTTTCAATGATCTTTATTATTACAAGCTCCTGTAAATCAGTTGAGCGCTGTTAGAAATGAATTTTCAAGCAAAAGACTTTGGATATTCGACCAAGAACATCCCGCTGGCAAGTAAAAACTCGTATCTACATTCACTGATCCAAAAAACAGAATCTCTGCTACACCGTATGCGTTGGAAAGCACATTTTTTTCTCAATCCCAATCCAAGTACCAGTAAAGAAAACTATGGCTTCAAGTCAAGACGATCTGCCCCTCATGTAAAAGAATTAAGCGAATTTGAAGACTCCATGCTAAATATTATACAATCCATTGAGTTTAAACCTAACATCTACACCAACGATCTACAAACCAAACTAAAGCAAGACATCAAGGACATCCAATCAGACCCTAATGTATTTGTAAAAGCTGACAAAACTACTAACTACTATAAATTACAGCCTGAAGAATACAGAACATTATTAAGCAAGAACGTAACTAAATCATATAAAAAAACTGACGAAAAGACCAAGAACGATATAACCACTAAAGACAAAGATATAGCAATGAACCTTGACCTCGATGATAGAATTGAAGTAACAGCACCAAAAGATCCTTTTATAACACTGAAAGACCACAAACCAGACTTTGTCAACAAACCTACATGCAGACTAATCAACCCTACAAAATCTGAAACTGGAATAATTAGTAAACAAATCCTAGACAGAATTAACAGATCTATAATACAATCCACCAAAGTCAACCTCTGGCGTAGCACTAACGACACAATTGAATGGTTTAAACGCTTACCAGACAAAGATAAACATGCTTTCATAACCTTCGATGTCTGTGAATTTTACCCATCCATAACAGAAAAACTTCTAAAAAAAGCCCTTAACTACGCATCGCAATTTACTAACATAACTCCTCAAGATAAAGACATCATAATCCACGCCAAAAGATCCCTTCTACACCACAATAATGCAACATGGACAAAGAAAGACACTGTAAACATGTTCGACGTTACGATGGGATCGTATGACGGTGCCGAAACATGCGAACTGATAGGCCTCTACATGTTATCGCTTATCACGCCTACTTTACACGACAAAGTAGGACTATACCGTGACGATGGACTAATTGCATGTAAAGCGACACCTAAGCAAATAGATGCCACCAAGAAGAAAATAACGAAAGCCTTCAAAGACAACGACTTAAAGATAACTATAGAAGCTAACAAAAAAATCGTTAATTTTCTAGATGTAACATTTAACCTAACTAACGGCACATATAAACCATACATGAAACCCAATAACAAACTATTATACGTCCATAAACAAAGTAACCATCCACCAACATTACTAAAAAACATACCATCTAACATTAACCAAAGACTTTCTAATATCGCATCTAACGAAGACGCATTTAACGAAACCATTAACCCGTACCAAGAAGCACTTCTCAATAGCGGACATGACCATAAATTAACGTTCCAACCAACAACCAATGGTACTAAGCGTAAAAAGAACCGGAAAAGAAACATTACTTGGTATAACCCGCCATGGAACGGCAACTTGAAAACTAACCTGGGACGAAAATTCCTCAACGCTGTCGACAAATGCTTCCCCATAAACCATCCATTACACAAGATCTTCAATAGACACACCCTCAAAATAAGCTATTCTTGTATGCCTAACATCAAATCCATCATAGCATCGCACAACAAAAAAATGCTCTCCACCGAACAAGAACCAGAACAGTTAAACAAAACTAACAAAGAATGCAACTGTAGAAAGATAACAGAATGCCCATTAGAAGGCAAGTGCCTACAAACAAACGTTATCTACCAAGCAACCGTAACAACAGACACAACAACAGAAACTTACGTAGGCCTAGCAACAAATTTCAAAGAAAGATTCAGAAACCACAAAACATCACTAAAGCTAAAGAACCGAAGAAATGAAACAGAACTCTCAAAATACGTTTGGAAACTCAAAGAGGAAAACAAAAATTACAATATTACATGGAAAATTATCAAGAAATGCGAACCTTACAGCAATATCACTAAAAAATGTAATTTATGTTTAAGCGAGAAATTCATAATAATTTGTAAAAAACATTTATGTTCCTTAAATAGACGTAATGAATTAGCTAGCCCGTGTAGACACAGAAACAAATTCACGCTCAAAAACTGTCATGTAACATAATACCATTATAGGTCACGAGATATTTTAAAACCACCAGCAAAATTTTAACGGTCATTCATTGTAACTTGCCTGATGAGTGTGATCGTCTCTGACGATCATACGAAACCAGCTTGTAGCAATAAAACAATGAATCATTTATCCTAGTCTTTGACTAATATATTTCATATCATGCTCCTACAATGTCGAGCACTCTTTGGAAAACATTTTCAATGATCTTTATTATATATATATATATATATATATATATATATATATATATATATATATATATATATATATATATATATATATATATATATATATATATATATATATATATATATATATATATATATATATATATATATATATATATATATATATATATATATATATATATATATACATTGTGGGGAAGGATTGCATTGTGGAGTCACCAGAGTGCTCAAACTGCGAGCAGTGAGCAATGCATACTGCAAATAGTGAACGTCCTACATAAAGACTCTCCACCCAATCCAAGAGAGTGCTCAAACTGCATGAGCAGTGAGCGAAATATACAAAATGTATAACAATGTGCCCCTCATATATATATATATATGAGGGGTGTCAACACAAAAGGGGTCTTGTCTACTAAGACCCCTTTGATGTACCATCTTTCAGATTTGCCGCTTTAACAGCAATCTTTAGGGGTTTTTTGGTCATTTCTCGGCGAAGATAGGAGAGAGAACAACAACAACAACAACGAAACTCTCAAAAGAGGGGGGGGGGGAACAGAGAGAAAAGAAAGAAAAATGAACAGAAAAACTGCAGAGCGCGCTTGGGTAAGAGAGAAGGTAAGAAGGAAAAACAAAACAGAAAACAAAGACAATAGTTGTTCGGATTTCTTTTGCCAATTAGTGGGAACCAAAAACAAACTTAAAAAAGAAATAACTTACAAATGATAAAGAGAAAAGAAAGAAAAACAGAAAAAATGTGTTTGTGAAACAGAAAAAGAGAGAAGAAAAAGAAAAAAAAAAAAAACGGGAAAGAGAAACAGTTGTCAAGGTAACTGTCAATTTGGTGCTGTTCTAGAAGACTGAAGGCTCACTTATCCAGTGACGCCTGACGAATTCTAGGGTTTACGTTCGGTGAGCGTACTGATCGTGGCCTGAATTCAGCTTCTAAGTGCTTTTTCGAGTCATTTTGTAGCACAGAAGTCGCTTGACTTGCATCATTAAGCAAGGAAAGACGGCGGAGACAAACTCCTGGAAGAACTCAGGAGTGGGAAGCGACTTTACGAAGAACGAGTCACAGTAATTACGGCGACAAGGTTCAACTGTGATCTCCGGAGTATTGAGGCTTCTCTGGTCGTTCTGTGATGCATCCCCCAAGCCAACAAGGCCATTTCGGCGAGTTTTGAACTGTAAAGAAGGCAATCGGTGCCGTCTGGGACCTGTTAGCGAGGGGGGCTCGGCACTTATAAGAAATTTCTAAGACTAAGAGTAGGGGATGGGTGCTGTCCAATTTTTCATGGATGCCCATAATCCTTTTCTTCCGCTGTATCTGATCCAGCGGAAGAAATGCATTATGGGATGCATGTTTGGACGCGTACAGTGTTTTTCCTTGGACCAGCTATGGTTGTAGCGCTGAGAATGCCAAAACGGGGTCGACTTGCGCACCGTGCGTTACAGCCTATCTTATGGTCAACCTTTAAGACCCCTTTTGTGTTGTCATTCCTCATATATATATATATATATATATATATATATATATATATATATATATATATATATATATATATATATATATATATATATATATATATATATATATATATATATATATATATATATATATATATATATATATATATATAAATTGAAGAAAGGAGGACAAACTATTCAATATTCATGGTGTATTTCACTACAATATTGTTTCGTATGGCTCAGAGAACCACACTCATCAGGCGATTTACACCGAATAACCGTTACATTTCAAAAGGTCTACAATAATATGATATAGTTAGTTTACAAAGATAGAACGATAAGGTAAATAATTAAGTCTAATTTTAGGTCACGATAGTACGTTACATTATCACGCGATACCATCGTGGAATCTATTAAGTAGATATTTACGTTTGTGTCGGCAAGTTGACACAAGTTCGTTGCGTTTATTGAGGGAGGCTTTTTTAGGTTGGCAAATTATTATGTATTTTTCATTTATGCAAAGATTGCAACGTTTACTAGTGTTCGAGTATGATTTGGCTCTTGCAAGAATAGACCATTTTAGACTGTACTTGGTCTTTTTTTCTTTTAATTTCCATATATGTTTTGAAAGTTCCGTTGAATTTTGGCTTTTTTTACTCGTGCCCAGGCCTTTAGGCCGGGAACGAGTTATAAACTGCAAATGTTTTTTTTTTTTTTTTTTTTTTTTTTTTTCCTCTGTTCGTCCTCAGCTACTTCTGATTGGTTAAGAACGTAAAAACAATGCCCTTCATTCATCACCTTTGAGCGACAGCGAACGCAAGCCAGGAACTTGAGGAATGCAAGATGGCCGACTATAAAGAAAATAGCTTTCAGAGACAGGCTTTTCCTGCAGTAGAACAATGTAATTTGGAGCTTTTAACTCGAGATATACCTATATACTTATATGAGCTTCAGAATGGGCTGTTATTTTGAGCTTCATCTCCAATACTTTGACCAAATATCGAACTCTAAATGGAGTACTTGAAAGAGAACCCTCGCGATAAACATGGATAAACTGAGTATTTCCTATGAGCTGTGAATCTACGAATTTCTCATCCTACATGTTGCTAAACGAACATACGTAGAAGCAAGTCAATTGTATTCCTCATTCAAGCATTCAAGAGATCTTGAGAGGTTTTTGTACTGAATTTTAATACGGAATTCTAAAGCAGACCATTGCATGGAACGGATAGGTTCCATTGACCTTGTTGGTCACGTAACGTCTTTTATTATTTAAAACATCCGAAACATGAACGAAAATATTCACGATTTGTTATTTTGTTAAAAACGCCGTTGTAGAAGTCTTTACAGCAAACAATTGAGACACATAGTGAAATTAAAAGTTGAATAAACTGGTATATTCGCTGGTAATATTTTGCATGTCGACTAATAGCTGCTGACAGACAAATTGACTAATCAGATATTCTTTAAAAAGGTCAAAAAAGGTCTTTATTATGTTATGGTTAAGTGAAGAATGCGTGAAACGGCTCGGGGAAGAGTACGAACGGGGCTGGTCATTGAAGCCTCTCCTATAAGGGGGCTTCCGGGGCACGAGTGAACGCACGTGTGCGTCTAGTTGTTTCTAAAAGATGAAGTATGATTATTGTATCTTGTCTTGAACTCAGTTTCACATAGTCCGACATATGTTTCAGTGCTGTTGTTAGTCGTAACTGTAACTGTAGCTTGATATACAATGTTAGATGCTCTGCAGTCTCCTTGTAGAGGGCATTCGTCCTTTTTCCTGCAGTTGCAAGGAGGGTCTGTCTCGTTTTCTTGTCTTTGCTGGTTTAGAATGTTTTTGTTGTGACTGTCAATAATGCTTTTAACGTTAGGCATGCAGGAGTAGCTTAGTTTTACTGTGTTTCTATTAAATATCTTATGGAGTGGGTTGTTAGCAGGGAAATGTTTATCTATAAGGGTCAAGAACTGTTTTCCAATGTTAGTTTTTACATTTCTACTGAATGGGGGGTTGTACCAGATGATGTTCCGTTGCCGGTTACGTTTTCTTGTCTTATCAGTGTTAGGTTTGTAATTAAGCTGGTAATTATATCCACTTCTATTTAAGGCCTCTTGGTAAACTGGTGAAGACTCGTTACTCGTGCCCAGGCCTTTAGGCCGGGAACGAGTTATAAACTGCAAATGTTTTTTTTTTTCTTTTTTTTTTTTTTTTTTTTCCTCTGTTCGTCCTGAGGGACCTCTGATTGGTTAAGAACGTAAAAACAATGCCCTTCATTCATCACCTTTGAGCGACAGCGAACGCAAGCCAGGAACTTTAGGAATGCAAGATGGCCGACTATAAAGAAAATAGCTTTCAGAGACAGGCTTTTCCTGCAGTAGAACAATGTAATTTGGAGCTTTTAACTCGAGATATACCTATATACTTATAAGAGCTTCAGAATGGGCTGTAATTTTGAGCTTCATCTCCAGTACTTTGACCAAATATCGAACTCTAAATGGAGTACTTGAAAGAGAACCCTCGCGATAAACATGGATAAACTGAGTATTTCCTATGAGCTGTGAATCTACGAATTTCTCATCCTACATGTTGCTAAACGAACATACGTAGAAGCAAGTCAATTGTATTCCTCATTCAAGCATTCAAGAGATCTTGAGAGGTTTTTGTACTGAATTTTAATACGGAATTCTAAAGCAGACCATTGCATGGAACGGATAGGTTCCATTGACCTTGTTGGTCACGTAACGTCTTTTATTATTTAAAACATCCGAAACATGAACGAAAATATTCACGATTTGTTATTTTGTTAAAAACGCCGTTGTAGAAGTCTTTACAGCAAACAATTGAGACACATAGTGAAATAAAAAGTTGAATAAACTGGTATATTCGCTGGTAATATTTTGCATGTCGACTAATAGCTGCTGACAGACAAATTGACTAATCAGATATTCTTTAAAAAGGTCAAAAAAGGTCTTTATTATGTTATGGTTAAGTGAAGAATGCGTGAAACGGCTCGGGGAAGAGTACGAACGGGGCTGGTCATTGAAGCCTCTCCTATAAGGGGGCTTCCGGGGCACGAGTGAACGCACGTGTGCGTCTAGTTAAATATAGCTTCGCGTGATGAGATTTCTGATAGTCGTTTGTTGATGGCTTCTGGGATGTTTTTAATTATCGATGAAGGGTGATTAGAGCGATTATGAACGTACTGTGGTGTGGTGTCTGGTTTCGAGTATGGTTTGTAGGAATTGCTTCTTAGGTCAAATGTGACATCGAGAAAGTCAACCACTTTCTTATTTGCATCTATGGTAATATTAAGGCCATATTCATCGAAGGTTTCACATATGTTTTTCTTGATATCTTCAATTTGCTTAGGTGTTTCATTGAATACAGCAAGACCGTCATCTCTGTACAAACCAATTTGGTTGCCGTACTTCTCTGCTAGTTTTGAGAGAAGAAAACAACCAACTAGTTCACAGGTCTCCGCACCATCATAACTACCCATAGTGACATCGAATAGCGTAGTCTGCTTCGTTTTACACCAGGGCTCGTTATTGTTAAAAAGTAGAGATCTTTTAGCATTAATGATAATGTTTCTGTCGTCATCAGATATGTTAACATAGTTTTGAGCAAAGGTCAAGGCATCAAGGAGAAGTTTTTCGGTGATAGAAGGGTAGAATTCAACTACATCAAAGCATATGAAAAAGGAATTTTTCTTGTCTTTGATGTTTTTGAACCATTCGATGACAGAAGATGTGTTTTTCCATTGGTTAATCTTGGTTACTTTGATAATTTCTTTGTTGATATTATCGAGGATAGATTTACTTATTCTTCCTATTTCAGATTTAGAAGGATTAATTAGCCGGCAGAGTGGATTGTTTCTGAAGTTTGGTTTATGATCTTTAAGGGTAATAAAGCATTCTTTTTGAGCAATTGTTTCGATGCGGTCATCTAGGTTAAGTTTTTCAGCAATGTTCTTTGCGTCTTTATTCAAAGTAATCACTTGTTTTTTGTCAGCCTTTTTGTACGTCTTTGTTACATTTGATTCAAGAAGCTTGTTGTACTCGGGGACATTTAATTTGTAGAAATTTGGTTTTTTGTCAGCCTTGACGAAGATACGATTGTCATTCTTTATTAAGTTGATGTCATCCTTTAGCTTTTGTTGGAATTCACACTTTACGTCCTTGAATTGAACAGATTGGATCATCTTTAACATTCCGTCTTCAAATGATTTCATCTGCTCAATGTTAGGTGTAGCTTTAGTTGTTTTGAAGCCATATGTTCTTTTCTCGGTAGTGCTGACTTGGGTAGGATTTAGGAAATAGTATGCCTTCCATCTCATTCTCTGGAGGAATTGCTCAGTTTTTTCTATAAGCCTTGTTTTGTAGACCTTTGGCGATGCGATTGGTATATTCTTTGTGGAATAGTTGAATCGAATTTGTTCCATGTTTGTAGATGAATAGAGTGCTCAACTTAGCGGGAGCGTGTATAACCAGAAAATTGTAGTATTTCATCCGTTTCGCAAAAGAGTGCTCAATGATGAACATCGCCATCAGAGCAATATAAATTGAAGAAAGGAGGACAAACTATTCAATATTCATGGTGTATTTCACTACAATATTGCAAGAAAACGAGACAGACCCTCCTTGCAACTGCAGGAAAAAGGACGAATGCCCTCTACAAGGAGACTGCAGAGCATCTAACATTGTATATCAAGCTACAGTTACAGTTACGACTAACAACAGCACTGAAACATATGTCGGACTATGTGAAACTGAGTTCAAGACAAGATACAATAATCATACTTCATCTTTTAGAAACAAAAAAAGCCAAAATTCAACGGAACTTTCAAAACATATATGGAAATTAAAAGAAAAAAAGACCAAGTACAGTCTAAAATGGTCTATTCTTGCAAGAGCCAAATCATACTCGAACACTAGTAAACGTTGCAATCTTTGCATAAATGAAAAATACATAATAATTTGCCAACCTAAAAAAGCCTCCCTCAATAAACGCAACGAACTTGTGTCAACTTGCCGACACAAACGTAAATATCTACTTAATAGATTCCACGATGGTATCGCGTGATAATGTAACGTACTATCGTGACCTAAAATTAGACTTAATTATTTACCTTATCGTTCTATCTTTGTAAACTAACTATATCATATTATTGTAGACCTTTTGAAATGTAACGGTTATTCGGTGTAAATCGCCTGATGAGTGTGGTTCTCTGAGCCATACGAAACAATATTGTAGTGAAATACACCATGAATATTGAATAGTTTGTCCTCCTTTCTTCAATTTATATTGCTCTGATGGCGATGTTCATCATTGAGCACTCTTTTGCGAAACGGATGAAATACTACAATTTTCTGGTTATATATATATATATATATATATATATATATATATATATATATATATATATATATATATATATATATATATATATATATATATATATATATATATATATATATATATATACAAAATATACAAAATATATATATATATGTATGTATAATATAAGCAAAAAATGTAACTTATGTCTAACTGAAAAATATATAATCATCTGTCAAAAACATCTTTGTACTCTCAACAAACGTAACGAATTAGCTAGCCCTTGTCGACACAGACACAAATACACTTTAAGATGTTTTATCAACACGTAACGCAATCACAATCTGTAAATTTCAAATGCCAGAATTTTAACGGTCATTCATTGTAACTTGCCTGAAGAGTGTGGTCAATTTTTGATCATACGAAACAGCCTGTAGCAATAAAACAATGAATCATTCTTAAAGTCTTCAACAATTAATATATAGTATGTCCTGCTCCTATGTTTATAGTCGAGCACTCTTTGGAAATAAGTTCGTGACAATTTTAAAGTATATATATATATATATATATATATATATATATATATCTTGAAGTAAACTATATATATATATATATATACACTCGATTGCAGAAAGGTTGTAGTCTACATTTTACACAAATATCTAATTCATTCAGTATACTAATGAGATGCAATTTGTAAATACGCGATCATAACACCCAAAATATAGTTCTTGAATATCTGCTAGAGTTTAGAAAGACTAAAAATATATTTTGACAATCACTGCATGCAAGCAATGCCGATTTAAGCAGTATTTTGGGTTTTGCATCTCATTAGATATTTGTATATTTGTGTATTTGCAGACTACAATCTTTCTGCGATCGAGTGTATATATTTAAGCAATAGAAGATGGCTTTCTATGACTCTACCGGTGAAATAGAGCACGCGTGATGTTGGGAGAAACACGAGCCGTAGGCGAGTGATTTTCAAACTTTTTCGAGTGTTTCTCCCAACATCACAAGTGCTCTATTTCACCGGTAGAGTCATAGAAATCTATCTTCTATTGCTTTTATGATATAGCAAGAGGTATTTTAAGGACGATCAAGTTGTGTTATTTCCTGATCAAAACTAAAAACGAAAAATAATCCTAATTGTTTTAAAATAATCTCAGGCTAAGAGAAAATTCCTGATGTGCATGAATCCTAGTTCCTTCAGGTTTTTCCTGTAACTCAGGCTATAACAAACTACAATTTGACTGAATTTTATAGACTCGGTTGTTTGAAAGTGCTGCTCATTCGAATCATTTTCTTTGAATATTTACACATTTTATATTGCTATTGTCCGACCATGAAGCTCAGTTTGTAAATTTAGACTAGACTTGAAAGATGTAAAGTCTTTTGTAGTTTAATTTAAAGTTTTGCTTTTCCTTTACTAAAGTAAAATTTGCTGATATACTCATTCGTCAGAAAACCATGTCTTTACCGGTGAAATAGAGCATAGAGTCTCTCAGCCAATCAGAACGTGTGTTATAATTGAGCTATATTATAAATAAAGTGTTCGGCTAGCTCACAGGAATCTGTTTTTGTTCTAATATGGTTACGATGGTTGTTCATTCTAATGTTGAATGGTGTCTCGCTCTTACCAATATATTGTTTTTGGCACTTGGTACAAGTAATGAGGTAAATAACCCAAGAGGACTGGCAATTCACCTCATGGAATATTTTAAATTCTATGCCATTCGACGTACTTTTAAAAGTCCTTTTGTCAGTTATGTAAGTACACCAACTGCATCTAGTTTTATTACATGGTCTGCTACCACAGTTAACAATTTCTTGTGTAGGTTTGGTTTTTGCACTTACTAATACGTCATTAAGACTTTTAGGTCGCCGATAAGCAACTAATGGCGGATTTTTAAAGATCTTCCTCATGCGTTTTTTGATGTTAAGCATAATCCATCCTTTGTTGAGTACTTTACCTACTGTCTCAAGGTGTGGGTTGTAAGTAGTAATGAAACATGCACGATCTTTTGTGGCTTTGATCTTGGTCTGTAGAGCTTCATCCTGTGTCATTCTGAGAGCTTTATTCATAGATTCTAATGTCGGTTCTTTCTGATAACCTGAGAGCTACGAAATACATGCAGTATTCTTCAATTCTTTTACGTAAGATGTCATCATCACTACAGATTCTGCGAAGACGTAAGGCTTGGCTGTAAGGTATACTCCTCTTTAAATGAGGGGGATGAGCTGATTTCCAATTAATGTAAGAATGCGTGTCGGTTGGTTTCTGGTACACATCGGTTTCAAGTGAGTGATTTGCGTTAACTTTTACTGTTACATCTAAGAAATTGATTTCCGTCGTCGAAGTTTCATGTGAAAAACTGATAGTTTGATGCACGTTGTTAATATAATGGAGGAATTCTTGTAGTCTCGTTTCGGAATCTGTCCATATTAGAAAGATGTCATCAATATAACGTTTCCAACAACTAATCGAATTACTCCATTCAGTCATGCTCACGTAACGTTTCTCAAAGTCACCCATAAAAAGGTTAGCATAGTTAGGGGCGACCCTTGTTCCCATAGCAGTGCCTTTAATCTGAAGAAAATTTTCCTCGTTGAAGGTGAAGTTATTGAGTGTTAGTACTAACTCAAGTAGCTTACATAGTGTTGTAGGGGAGGGCTTTCTCTGATGGTTACTGCACAAAGCCTGGTGGGTGGCCGCTATGCCTTCCGTGTTATCTATGTTGGTATATAGGCTAGAAACGTCCATAGTGACAAGGATTGCATTCGCAGGTAGTTGTGGCTGTGTCCGGATAAATTTGATGAAATCTGTGGTGTCTTTGATATAAGAGGGCAGATTCTGGGCTAAGGGTCTAAGAAATTCGTCCAAGAAAGCGGATATTTTTTCTGTATGGCAGCCAACCGAAGACACAACTGGTCGTCCGGGGTTGTTAGTCTTGTGAATCTTTGGCAGAAGATATAATATTGGTGTGCGCGATTTGGATGGTCTCAATAATTCGCATGTCGCTTTATCAAGTTCACCAATTTCGTGAAAATGAGAAATCCAATGGTTAACTGAATCTTCGTTTTCGAAGGTAGGATCATGATCTAATTTTTGGTAAAAGTTAACGTCTTGGAGTTGTCGATAGCCCTCACTTAAGTAGTCATTAGTATTGAGTATCACTACAGCACCGCCTTTGTCCGCTCTTTTGATGGTAATGTCTTTACGTTGTTGTAATTGAAGAAGTGCTTGGTATTCTTCGTGACTCAAATTGTCTCTTGCAGGGAATTTCTTATTTTTCGCCTTTCTAAATTCATAACTTAATGTTTCAATATATGCGTCGATGATATGTTGATTAGGGGCTTTAGGAATGTAACTTTTAACCTTACTTTTGTTAAGTTTTTCGAGAACTGATGGTTTAAATGTCATATTGTCATCTTTGTCGTCGTCTGATTCGGTGTCGGATGATTTGTTAGAAAAGAAATCTTTTAGTGTGAGTTTCCTCTTAAAGTCCTGAATGTCTTTATAGATTAAAGTTGGAGAATAAGGAGGAGTTGGACAAAAGCTTAATCCTTTTTGCAAAAGTTTTGTTTCGGAGTGTGTTAAAGGAAAAGAAGATAAGTTTCTAACTCGCTTTTTCAATAAATCGTTGATTAGATGTTGATCATTTAGTGTTTGCGGCGACCCGGGGCGGGTTTCTTGCCTTTGTCTAAAAAAGGCTTCTCTTTGGTTGGAATATTGTGTTTCGAAGAGGATTTTTTGGAGATGGTTTTTTAATCTTCTTTACTTGCCTGATTGGTATCTTTCTTTTTGTTTTTGAGATTTAACAATCATAAATCTAGAATTAATAAACATGCAAGTTTGTCTATGGCCAATAAGGCTAAAGATGATAGGATATATCAACATTTTTATTCAAAAAAACATTGTGGTTTAGAAGATGTTAGCGTTATGCTTATAGATAAGTGCAATACAGAACATAGTCTTAGGGAGAAGGAGGCCCAGTGGACTTACCGTTTAAATACTATTAACCCCAAGGGTTTAAATGTAGAAGAATACGTATACTGGTAATCAGCTCGCGCTTAAATTTTACGCGCGCTTATCGCGCACATGAACTTGTAGTTGCTATCGGTAGCTCGAGCATTATTGTACTTCGCGCGCGCTTATCGCGCACGAGGGAAAACAAATGTAACGGTTTTGTTTGGCTTCATCAGATGCCCTGATGAAGGCTTTTATAATAAAGCCGAAAATTTGGCAGTGTAAACAAAATCCAGTTTATTGTGTTTTATGTTAATATTTCTGGAGACTACACTATTGTGGGAAGTACTTGGACATTTAAATATATAAATATATTTTCTAAGAGCTTTGTTGTCAATTTATAGTTTAAAGATATAAGGTACCTTTTTCGAGGTGGATGAAAGATTTCAAAGTTAGACTTGTCTATATTCAATAGGAGCTTATCGGCACGAAGCCAAGAATAAATATTAGCCAGCGCTTCATTTACAATTGTCTCTAATGAATTCAAATTTTTGCTTTTATAAAAAAGATTTGAATCATCAGCGAAGAGGTGAAAGTCAAATGTACTAGATAATGAAAAGAGGGTCCAAGTACAGAACACCACAAGAGATAGGGATTAGTTCAGAGTTAGAACATCCAAAAGAAACATATTGCTTTCTGTTTTCTAGATAAGACAAGAACCATTTTATTTCTAAGTCACGAACTCCATAATGCTGCAATTTTTCTATTAAAATATTGTGGTTCACTGAGTCAAATGCTTTACTTAAATCGAGGAAAATGACACAAGAGTATGAACTCTCCTCGATAGCACACTGAATTTTATCTGTAATAGATAAGACAGCCTGGATAGTTGAGTGTTTTGAGCGAAATCCAAATTGTTTTTTTGGATAACATGTTATTTTAATTTGTTAACAAAGCTGACTATTAAATACTAACTTTTCGAGCATTTTATTGAATGTGGATAATAAGGAAATTAGGCGATAGTTGTTGACATTCAGCCGAGAGCCCTTCTTAAAAACCGGTATTGCTATCTTAAAGCTTTTAGGTACAATCCCATTGGAGAGTGAACTATTAAAGATGGTTTACAAGGGTTTAGCGATAAGGTGTTTTATCAGCTTGAGAATTGAGGTAGGTATACTAAATAGCCCTGATGATTTGCTAACTTTCAGTTTAACAATTTCTTTTTCTATTTCTTTTACCGTAATAGGAGAAAATTTAAGATTCTCAGCTATTCTTGTGGGCATAAATTCGAGTGGAGAAATTTGTGAATGCGGAATAGAATTTGGAACATTGTTACCCATATTCGTGAAGAATTGATTAAATGATTCAGCTATTGATTGACAATCAGTCAGTTCTCTATTGTTATCCACGATCACTTTTGATGGTAAACTGGTACTTCCGCCTTTAAAGCCAACTATTTCCTTTATCCCTTTCCAGGTTTTCTTCATGTTGGTTCTATTTAGCGAGAAGTAATTGTAGTGAGTGGGATTCCTGTGTTTGTATAGTGAGTGGGATTCCTGTGTTACATGTAAGGACGAGGTCGACACAGGTCGGCGATATGTTGTAATTTTACGAGTAAAAGACCAAGTCAACCCATCTTTATTGTTTGTTGTGATTCATTACATTGGTGGCAGCGGTTAAAGTATAGTCATGGGCGACAAGAAGCCAGTAGAAGCGAAAGGAGCAGAAGGCGGTCTTCCAAGTTCAAGTACAACAGAAGGACAGTCCGACATTGAGCAACTCGTAAACACGCTCTCGCAAGTTTTGAAGAAGAGCATCGTAGCCTCTAGCGAAAATGCTGAGGTAAAGAAAAACGTATGACCTCCCCGAGTTTATTCAGCATGCCAAAGTTTTAAAACATGGCTTTCGCAATTCACACAATATGCGAAGCTGGTTCAAGTCAAAGAAAGTGATCGCCGAGCGTATTTACTAACGTTGCTGGACCAGCCGGCGTTCAAGGCAGTGGAACTTCTCAAACTACCGGAGTCTTTGTCATATAAGGATTTTACGGACAGACTTATACAGCGCTTCGATTCAGGGAAAACTAACGAGGATTACAAGCTTCAACTTCGAGCGAGACGACAAAAGTCTGGAGAGGATTTTGAAATGTTCGCTGATAGCCTCGTCGACTTAGCTGAAAACGCTTATCCTGAAGCGGAATACGCTTTTAAGGTAGTTCGGGACCCTTGCTACTGCGCATCTCCGCGCGCATTCGGGCGCGCGCACTTTTATTAAAGAACATTCGCTTGTCCGTGGGAAGTCTGGGCACTAGTGAGTCAGCGATTGAAAACGGAAGAAATTCGTTTTTTGGTGAAGAAAAATAGTACTTTATCGACCAGATTCTGCAAACAAATTTATCAAAACATGTTGTGCACCGTGTAAAGTAGGAGGAAAAGCTCGAACTATAAAATTTAGCGAATTTTTATGAGTCGAAAAGGAGCAGAGAACAACGCTAAAATGGCTGATTTTTTGTGTTCGTTTTCGAAGATTTTTACCCTTTGTTCTTCTCTAACTCTTTAAACAATACGGTGACCCCCTGATTTTATGAATGATTTATGGTCATAATTTTATAAACTTTTCGTATAAAGAAAAAAAAGAATACTTCTATCGTTTCGATTTTGAGTAAATTTATCATTTTTCTGTCTGATCCTCCAAAAACGTGTATTCTGGAAGGCCATTTTTCGCATATTATTGTTGATCTTTCGCTTCTTTGCAAATTGTTCGGCAACAACTTAGTTCCAAGTGTTTTTCTGCATCCCAGGCTATCATTTTGCTTGCTTTTGAATACATTTGGTTGTTCCAAAATTCTTATAATTTGACCAGATATCGCGAGGCCATTTTTCGTAAAAAGATCACCAAACACCCCACATCTCCCCCCTCATATCTCAAGAGTGACCTCGGTGACCCCCCATTTTTATTTTACATTTTATTTCCTCCTATGCCCCTCTTTCTTTGTAGGAATTTTGAAGGCAAGTTTATCGTAAAAATTCATGAGTCCCGAACTACCTTAAGGAAGAGCTGGCCCGAGATCAATTAATTCAAGGTGTTATTGTGTCTGATGATATCAGAGAAAAGCTGTTCGTAAGTCAACCGACATCCATCGATGAAGCTGTCCGTTTGGTACGTAGGTTGGAAAGCGCTCGGAAGGCATGTCAAGCTCAGAATCCTGTAGAGAAGAAAAAAATTGCGAACACAGTCAATACGGTAGCAGAAGACAAAGTCACGACGGAATTACGGGAGCTTAAAGGTCTTGTGCTGGAAACGAATAAAAGAATCATGCTTTGGAAGAGAAGACAGAGGTGAAATCGACAAGTGGTCCTAGACGTCGCGACGATGTGGAATGTTATGTGTGTCGGAACGAGGGCCATTTTGCACGTGAATGTAAAAATAACAAGCCTTCGGGAAACGACTCTCGGGGTCTGTCGAGGCCCAGTCAGTCCCCGTGAACAGCAAAGAGGCCTTGCAGGAACTGAAAACTGTTAGTAGTAAAGGAGTAAGCACTCCAAATGATAATTTTGTTGTAGCAGCTATGCCAGAGTCAGGAGTGTACATTACAGGAATTGTTAATCATCGTACAACTTGTGTATTACTGGACACGGGTGCAACTGTGTGTGTTATAAATGAGAATATGTGGAAGAAAAGTGGATTTACTTCTCAGTGGAAACCAGCAGATGGAACCTTAACTACAGCAAATGGCAACGAGCTTAAAGTTACGGGAAGAGCTGATGTAAGATTTCGTCTTGGGAGATTTGATTGTGTTTGGCCAGTGATAATTGTGGCTGACTTGGCGTACGACTTCATTCTTGGTTCAGATTTTTCCAACATCATGGGTGCCAGATCAACTATGACACGGCGACATTTGTGGTGCGAGGTGAGGAAGTCCCTGTAAGGTATATCAAGAAATTACCATCCATATGTAGAATTTATCTGTGCAATAAGGTGGAGATAGCACCTGGAAATGAGCAAATTGTGAGTGCAAAAGTAGAAGAGGGATATGAACAGAATATGGGTGCTCCTGGGATACTGGAAGAATCAAAAGAATTGAGGGGAAACACTGAAGTGTCCATGGCCCGCTCTATTGTTATTCCCAGAAATGGTCAAACACCCATACGCCTTGCCAACTTCACTGACAAAACACTTGCACTAAGTTCAGAAATTCCAGTTGCAGAGTACTATCCCCTTAGTCAAGTTTATGGGACAGTCACCTCTAGTGACCAGCGCTTAAGGGAACAAACAAACTGTGCGACCATTGGTGTAAGTGAAGGGGGAAACAGCCCGGCAAGGGGAGAGAAGCTACAAACTCAGCTAGAACTGGGTTGTGTGGGACTTTCTGAGACTGAAAAGGCCAAGTTTATGTCACTTGTGGGGGAGTATGAAGACATCTTTGCTTCGAGTAGTTCTGATCTGGGAAAAAACAGATTTGATTGAGCATGACATCAACACCGGTGAAAGCCTACCTGTAAAACAGCCACCCCGACGAATCCCCCCTCATCAAAGAGAAATAATTGATCAACAGTTAGATGAACTCCTTGACCAGGACAGAATTGAACCATCTCAAAGTCCCTGGTCAAGTCCGGTTGTGTTAGCTCGTAAACAGGATGGCTCTTACCGCATGTGCATTGATTATAGGCGACTTAACCAATGCACCAAAAAAGATGCCCTGCCTCTCCCCAGGACAGATGATGTGTTAGAGGCAATGGGTGGGGCGCAGTGGTTCACCTGCCTTGATCTAGCATCTGGCTACTGGCAGATGCAGGTAAAAGAGGAGGATAGGCCTAAGACTGCATTCTCTACTCATCGGGGTCAATTCCAATGGAAGGTGCTACCTTTCGGGCTCACAAATGGCCCCGCAAGCTTCCAGCGTCTAATGAACTTGGCCCTAGATGGGCTCACTTGGACCCAATGTCTTTTGTATATTGATGATATTATCATCTGGTCATCAGATTTTGAAGAACATCTTGAACGCTTGCAGTCAGTTTTTGACAGAATTCGCTCAGCAGGCTTGAAACTCAAGCCTTCCAAATGCCAGTTTCTACAGAAGGAGGTCAAGTTCCTAGGACATGTGGTTTAATCCCAGGGGATCAAGACTGATTCTGACAAAGTGGCAGCTGTAAAGTGCTGGCCTACCCCAGTTGACATCAGAGAACTTCAGAGCTTTTTAGGTTTGGCAGGGTACAACCGGCGCTTTATCCCCCACTTTGCTAGTGTTGCAGAGCCACTCTACCGTCTGTGCAGGAAAAATGCCGTATTCACCTGGGGTACCGAACAGCATTTAGTATTTGAGGAACTCAAGCGCTGTCTGGTTAGTGCTCCAGTGCTGGCGTACCCTAATTTCATGCCAAATGCGGGACCATTTATCTTGGATACAGATGCGAGCCAATCCTTAGGAATTGGGGCAGTTTTGTCACAGATTCAAAATGATGGTACTGAAAGAGTAATAGCCTATGGGAGTAGGGCCCTCAATGAGCATGAAAGGAACTATTGTGCTACGCGATTAGAGCTCTTGGCGCTAGTTACCTATGTTGAACATTTTCGTTACTACCTCCTGGGACGAAAGTTCAGACTGAGGACTGACCATCATGCCCTGACTTGGCTGATGTCTTTTAAAAAGCCCCAGGGTCAGGTGGCTCGCTGGCTAGAGCGTCTCCAGCAGTACGACTATGTAATTGAACATCGACCTGGAAGACAGCATGCCAATACAGATGCCTTATCACGTCGACCAAGACGTCATCATGGAGATTGCCCTTCCTGTGCCCCAAATTGTACACCTACAGTCTCTGCTGTAAAAACCTCCACAGCTGAAAGTCATGATGGGACGTCCTGGACGCCTGATGTTCTCGAGAAGGCCCAGATGGAGGACCCTGACATTGGTCCAGTTCTTAAGGCACTACAACTTAACTGGATGAAGCCAGAAGCTAAGGCTTTGCAGTCTAAGAGCCGAGCCACAAGAGAAATCTGGGCGCAGTTTGAACTCTTACATTTACAAGAAGGCGTGCTGTATCGTCGGACAGAGGGAAAGGGTGGCGAACTCAGAGTAGTCCTTCCAAACACCATGGTCGAGAAGGCATTGAAGCAAGTACATGATGGTCTGGTAGGTGCCAATCTTGGCCGTATGAAAACTCTGCTGAAGATGAAGGCAAGGTTTTGGAAACCTGGACTGACCAAAGATGTTCACAGGTACTGTGACAGATGTTTAATTTGTGCAAAGTGTAAATATCGACCCCACCCTAAAGCACCACTTCAGCCAATCCCATCTGGAAATCCAATGCAACGAGTGCATGTTGACATTGTGGGCCCGCTACCCAGATCTCGTAAAGGCAACCGTTACATTATGACAGTTCAGTGCAGCTTTACAAAGTGGGCTGAAGCTTACCCTATTTCAAATCAGAGAGCTTGCACCTGTGCTAGAGTCCTGGTAAAACAATTGATATGCCGTTTTGGAGTACCCAATAGCCTGCACAGTGACCAGGGTCGAAATTTTGAATCTGAAGTTTTCAAGGAACTTTGCAACATGCTACACATTAACAAAACAAGAACAACTGCTTATCAGCCTGAAGGGAATGGTCAGATCGAGAACTTGCACAAAACACTGAAAAGTATGTTGAAAGCTCGGGTGGAGGATGAGCCAAAGTCTTGGGATGAACATCTGGACTATTGTATGATTGCCTATAGGAGTAGTGTTCATACCTCTACTGGACATACACCTTTTGAACTAATGTTTGGGAGAGAAATGAGAATACCACTAGACATCATGGTGGGTGGGGTGAGAGACAATAATTGTTCTTACAGCAAATTTGTGGCAAACTTGCAAGACGATTTGGAAACTTCCTACAAAGATGTTAGAGGAAAATTGAATTTTGCCCAACGTAGACAGAAGGACACCTATGACAAAGGCATAAATGATACCACATTTCAACCTGGGGACTTAGTATTGCGTTATACTCCCCAGCTAAGGGTTGGGGAAGCTAGTAAGTTCCATAGGCAGTGGGAAGGACCGTACGAGGTTGTAAAGAGACTGTCTGAAGTGACCTATCGTCTTCGAAAAATCGGGGTTCCATGCCGTCGATGTAAAGTGGTCCACTTCAACAACTTGAGACTGTACTTAAGAAAGCAGGAGAAAGCTGAGGAGAGCAAACAAGTCAGCAGAAAGCAGGGTGGGGCAACCGCTCCCACCCCATCCAAGGCTGGTAAGCAAGAGCCTAACCCAGATGGCGATCAAAGACTTGGGGATAGTGGAGATGAGTCTCTCCTAGAACATGATAGCTTTGGGTATGTTTAGAGTGATAATCCTCTTAAGAAAGGGGGTGAAAGTTTTGCTGGTAAAGAGCAAGAGTCTGATGTCGAAAGTTGTGCTGGTGAAGAACAGGAGTCTGATGTCGAAAGTTGTGCTGGTGAGGAACAAGAGTCGGTCGAAAGTTGTGCTGGTGAAGAGCAAGAGTCTGATGTTCAAAGTTCTGCGGATGAGCAGCAACAGTCTGATGTTGGGGATGCTGAGAACTCTGATCTAGAAAATGACACTGACGAGGAACAAGAGTCAGCAGCTTCTCATAGACCAACACGAGTAAGGAGACCCCCCGACTGGTATGGAGAGTGGGTGGTCAATAGCCTACGACGTAATGCAGACCATCAGGTCTCAGTTATGAACAATCACAAGGAAAGAAGAAGAGAGAAGTTTGAAAGACTGAGACCTAAGCTTTTAGGTAGTTTTGAACATATTAGAAAGGACAGAGACAAACAACCCTACTTGAAATCATGTTTACTTCATTTGTTTAAGACTTTGTTTAACACATTAGTGAGACCCCTTTTTAGGGAGCGATGGTGTAGTGAGTGGGATTCCTGTGTTTGTATAGTGAGTGGGATTCCTGTGTTACATGTAAGGACGAGGTCGCCACAGGTCGGCGACATGTTGTAGTTTCACGAGTAAAAGACCAAGTCAACCCATATTTAGTGTTTGTTGTGATTCATTACATAATTGTTGTAATAGTTAGATTTACTATTTTTTTAACAAATGATTTAACTTATTACGATAAAATCTAAATTTTTCATGATAGTATGAAGATCGATTTTTTCTTATAATATCTATTCTTAATATTAATCGATGTTCTTGGACCATTGGTTATCCAATAAAAATAAAATAAAATAAAATAAAATAAAATAAAATAAAATAAAATAAAATAAAATAAAATAAAATAAAATAAAATAAAATAAAATAAAATAAAATAAAATAAAATAAAATAAAATAAAATAAAATAAAATAAAATAAAATAAAATAAAATAAAATAAAATAAAAATAAAATATCTTTTATACTCAAATGTTTTTAAGGAATATGTTTATCAACAATACCAGAAAGTTTAAAATAAAAATTATCAAATAATACTGAAGCATCATCAGAGCTATGAGATACAGAGCCCCAATCAATAGACTGAACATCGTCAAGAAAACTGGATTCATTAAAATTGGAATAATCCCTACGTGGAATTTTCAATTTCTTTGGAAGTGCTTTGTTTAATACGAGAAAATTTGGTAAATGATCAGTGAGATCATAAACAATATTTCCACTAATTGTATGGTGAGTAATTGAATTAAAAAATATGTTGTGGATAAGAGTAGCTGAATGATGAGTAATCCGAGTTGGTTGGACAATATGTGGATTGAAAAATATAAAATGAGTTTCCAGAACATTAAGAAGATCTTCAGTCATTCCATAAGATGAGTTCAATAGATCGATATTGAAGTCACCAATTATTATACGGTATTTGTTTTCTTTCGTAATTTTATCCATTGTGTTATTAAGATAACTAAATTACCAGGGCTGTTATTTGGGTGTCTATAGATTACTCAACAAATCAGATTGTGGTATAAATTGCTCTCAATTTCAATCCATAGAGACTCAAATTCAGTTACAGAACAAGAAAGATAATCTCTTAAATAAGATAACAATTTTTTTTGTAATAAATATACCCGCACCAGCAGCGTTTGTTAAGCTAGGTCGGAAAAAAAGTTGTAACCTGGTATTGTGTAATTCACCGATCCCGCCTATTGTTTTTACAAGCCCCGCCCCCTCTTAGCAACGCATAGCAACCAAAGAGACTCGGACAAAATTCCAAAATGGCGGAGAAGGAAAGTACTCGTATGGATGCTTTACCTAATGACTTTTCTTTGGATTTTTTTTTTCGGAAAAAAAAGACTCTTACTAGAAGAAGTAAATAACTAGGCTATCGTTATTTCCTAGATGCTTATATTTTTGCCGTTAGACTTCACAAGATTAGCGACGAAAGAACAATAATTCGAGCTCGAAGCTACAGATCAATGCAAAAAAGGGAGCCGCCCCACAAGTTGAATTTAGAGATTTCTTTAAAGGAAATACTTTTCTCAGGCTCCCACTGTACTTGTGTAGCAGGGTAAGTTTATTTTTATCTCTTTTTGATAAAAAGATAAATGTATAATGGCGATTTTCTCTTCTTTTGGTCTTCATGGATAGAAGTCTAGAAATAGGTGGAGCTACGGCAATCAGTAATACGTTTTATTATCCGTTTACTTGTCCGTGAACGGCAGTGAACAATGTTATAAATCTTATAAGAATATTTTATGAAATGAAAACCTCACTTTTGTTTTTCAGTCTATCAGGAAACTGTTCGCACATTTTGGCGCTGATCTACACGCTGGTTCACTATCAACAACAGGGCCTAAACGAAGTACCTGCTTGGTTATCATGCACTAGCTTGCCACAACAGTGGCATAAGCCACGAGATTCAAAGATCAAACCACGTTCAGTGGTTAGAATGATCTTAGCAAAAGCAAAAAAGCAGAGTGAAAGGAAAAAAAGACCAGTGCTTACCAAAACCACCAGACACAAGTAATACAATGATTCTATTTGATAATAATGATAATCATTATCTCAACATGCTTATAATCCTTTGCATTTCTATTAAAATTCTTTATTTACAAATAAGTTATTGCAATATAAATATCAAATGAATTAACTCAACAGGCTAATTCCTCCAACAAAAGAAGACATCCTGAAACTCAAGAACAGTTTCAAAAGCAGTGCTCTGGTATATCTTTTGGATGAAAATACTAGTGAAAATAATTTGACTAGCACCCCTTTAGGCAGTGTTCACAGAAAGGTTCATCTCTAGTTTATCAGGTAGATGTCTTACTTTTGTTGTATTAAATTAAGTCTAATTTCATGCGAACATTTGGCTTTTCTTCATAGTAAATTGGATTCTTATTTGCATCTGGGATAAGATAATTGAATAAAACCATAAATTTAGTATGATTAAAACCAGTGTAATGGTGTAAATGGTTTCTGATACTAAAATTATTTGCATTCTCAAAAATGTAACCAGTATGCTTTTTGTGGTCATGTAGAGGTGTAGACTTAGCTTATTTGTCTTTGCTTCTCCTTATCTCCTCCTCATGAAATATTTTATAGACAATTCTTTCTTTAGACTGTCCTGAACTGTTTGGTATTGTGCTATCTGTTGTCTTAGAGTGATATTCCTCTTTCAGCTTTGCAATGGTAGATGCAGTAGCTAAGACATCTAATACAGGAATCACTAAGCATACAAACAAACAAATAAATAAGAACTTGTATTATATCAGTAAATTGCATCAAACATTTAAAAAAGCATAAAATCTTTTACAGGCAAAATTATACGAAGAGAAGATCATGACAGTGCCGCAAACTTCCAAATGTGGAGACCTGAGATTTCCACTTGAAAAAGGGCCTTTCTATCTGAAGCAAGCAGACCACCTGCAATGTAACTCATTTCTTCCCACCACTCACAGAGAAGCTTTAGCACTTGAACAAGCTACAGTATTCAGGCTGACTGCAATTTATGGTTTCAGAGTAGACAAAAACGAGTAACCGCTTCTGTGTTTGGAAGAGTTCTCAAAAGAAAGAAAGATGTAAATGAATATTTTTTTTAAAAGCATATTTGATCCAAAGTCATTTACATCTGAAGGAACAACTCATGGGAAAAATAATGAGGACAATGCAAAAGGGGAATACATGGGAATAAATAAATAGATTCACATTCATGATTGTGGTTTGGTTGTAAATCCAACTTCAGTTTCCTAGGTGCTTCACCAGATGGCAAAGTGTGTGACAGTGGACAAACTGGAATATTAGAAGTGAAGTGTCCATTTAAAGCCAGAAATATGACCATATTAGAGGCAGCAACTTCCCTCCCTAGTTTTTGCTTGGAGGTGACTACCAATGATACATTTCAACTAAAACATAACCATGATTATTATTTTCAAGTCCAAGGTCAACTAATGGTCACTGGAGCCCCATTTTGTGACTTTGTTGTACGTACAAACGTAGATATTTTTGTTTAAAGGATTTTTTCAGACCAATCAAAGTGCCAAGAATTGCTTCATAAACTGGCAGAGTTTTATTCAAAGCATGCAATGCCATACCTACTATTAAAATAGGAGCATACCTTGTGGATTATCTTGAACTTTTACAGACTGATGAAGACAGTCATGAATGTCCACAGTGTTGAGATATGTAGTACCTGTAGTGTCATTCAAGCCCGGGGGGGGACTCCGATTGTAAATGGACGGGGATGCTCGTCGTACCTTTTAGGGGTCAAAATCTGCAATCTGGTACCTTTTAGGGTGTCTCAGACTTAGGTGGACTACCAGAGTCATAGCTGGTACCTTTTAGGGACTGTTTTGGGGTAAATACACTACCTAAAATAAGCATGAAAGGGACGATTTCGATGATCTGAATTGAATCTTCAAAGCACATCGATAACAAAGTGTTTCATTGCCTTAATTCTTTATTATTGTTTTTGAATTGGTACCTTTTAGGGGTAGAAATCAATTGTTGCCACTCCCACTCTGGTACCTTTTAGGGGTCATTTTTAAAATTTCCGACGAGCATCCCCGTCCTCTTATATATAGGAGTCCCCCCCCCCCCCCCCCCCCCCCCCCGGGCATTCAAGCTAAACTGGTTTATTTCCGTAGTTTCAACGGTACTTTCTTGTGTTTTAGATTGATCTTTTTTTGGAGCAGCTTCAGCACTGTGAAAACAATTTGCACATTCACATATCAAACTATAAAATTCACATATAATAGGTTATTGAAAAGAAATGCATACAACTTATATGTAAGCCGCTTACCCATCGCTTTCTCTTAATCACTCTTCTTGCTTTCCTTACCGAGCTCCCATCGACAGGAATGGGGTCAGGATAAATTTCAGTTTGTCGTCCATCAACAAAATGCTGATAAATAGTAATAACTGAGATTTAGTCGGGGACTGGGATTCTTTCGGAAGAAACAAAACGCAATAAAAAGTCTCATCTAACCTTTGAGCAGACGTAGATGTCTTTTGTTATTTTCTGGATATTTAGCTGGTAATGAGGACGCCCACACGCTTTAATCCACCTCAAACAATCTTCCAATCTTGTTTTATCGCGGGAATCCGACTTGCAAAGTGCATAACAACAATGTTTCACCATGTTTTGTTTTTGTTTTTGATGTCCGACAAAATGGCGGCTCAGATCACGTGACGAAATAGCAGGTTTTGATTGGTCAGCTCAATATAAGTGAATTTTAACAGGCGGGATCGGTGAATTAGGAGAATTATCAGAGGAATTGATTTTTGTTTTTGTTAACCCAATCATAGATAAGTTATGATTGAGTTCAGACAACATTTGCATGAAATTGTCAAAATTAGCATTAAGACTTCTTATGTTTGAGTGTAAAACTAAAAAAATGTTTACTAGAAATACAACTCGATAATTCGTAATTCTTAGGAAAGTCATCCGTAGAATAGTATTGGAAATTGGACTGATGGGGAAGATTTGTGTCAGGATCTAATTCCTGAAAATCTAAATTATTTACTAGATCTGCTTGTGAAGCATAAGAAGACATTTAGTAAATATAGGACATGAACATTATATGTAACCTAGTAAATAATAAAAGACTTAGATATAAGACTTATAAGACTTAGCTGTATGCAGTTCATATTGATTTGCAGAAAGTTTCTTTAGATCCTTTTCAGAGTTAACAGCGATGACAGGGTTTGAATGGTCTTTCCTCAACAGAATCTTCCCATATTTCGTCCAGATAAACTTATACTGCAGACCTTTTTTCTTCTTTAAGCATTGGTTGAAAAGATCTTTATTCATGCTTGTCAGACTTTCTGCGACATATATCTTCTTGGGATGATGTCTCAACATTCCCAGATCTTTGGTAGATTTGGTTTGTAGATTGGTCCTCGATTTGTAGAATTCATCTCTGACATTTCTGCGAACAAACTTCACGACGATCGGCGGATTAGCGACATCTTATCTTTACTTTTGCTTGCCAATCGATGGCTGATATCAATGTCAGAATCCCTAACATCCACATGAAGCAGATCTCCAACTTGACGAACGATTTAATCGGTGTCTTCGTCCTTCTGCATTGGAATACCTCTAATCTCTAGACAATCTCGCCGCATGTATTGCTTCATGTTGTTTAAGTCAATCTTAATCTGGTCAAGCCGATTCACAGCATCGTTGATACGAGGAGCGAGCTGGCGAGTTTCTACAAGTGAGAGACCCACTTGAAAATCCACTTCTTTCACTTTGTTCTTCAGCTCATAGGCACTGGATAAAAACGTAACCGACTTCTCGATTTTATCGATTTTAGAGAGTTTTGCTTTTAGATTATTTAATTTTTCATCTAAATACTACTTTGTTAATTGCATTGATCAGTGATTCTTGATCCATTTTAGTAAAAGTATTTATAAGAAAAAAGGGGGAAAAAGCAAAATTAGGTCGGAGCTCTACATGACGCGTCCAGCTCCTTTGACCCGTGACGATACCGAATGATCTTTTTACTAATAATATTACGTTTATAGCCATCTGAGGCACTTTTAAATACTATTAGTTTGATTGTTTTTTTAATGGATTGATGGATTTGCGAGAGCTTTGTTCGACTAGTACAGAATGCACTACCCGATGGACACGATTTGACACTACACAAAAGGGCTGCATACCTTTTAAGTAATGCTCCGAATAAGGCAATGGAGATATTGTTTCGTTGTTCAATATTAACCGAATTAGCACCAAACTTCAGGATTTTGTACAGTGGGTCTTGTGTTGATTATCGTAATTTAGGGACTTTTACCCAGTCCCCTGCTCGATATGAAAGTTGCTGATAGCGGGAAAGACATTTCGGCGGTACGCTACGTCGTCTGAACTAGGCCTCAGTTGTAAATACAAGAAAATTGGTCCAACAAATACAACAACAACAATAACGACGTACGACGACGACGACAACAACAACAGTGAATCCTAAAACTGAACCACAAATGAATATTTCGCTATTTGCTCGAACTTTGTTTGCCTCATCTAAACAGTTTTCGTCACATCCTTGCCAAATTAACAGTTTACGTTGAAATCTTTGATAATTGTTCGGTTCAGCTGCGTGTAGTATCATTTCTTTGTCTCTTCTTCGTTTCAAAATGCGCATACATTAAACGCCTGGTAGAAACCGCCGAAACTCTTCAATAAGCCCCAAGCGTGATAACGTTTTTACCTCTCTCTATATCAGAATCATTTTCGAATACCTTCTGTTCTCTAATTAAAACTATTGTGTTTGTATTTTCAAAGGAATATAATATTTGAATATAAAAGGCTCTTGAAAAGGATTTTGGTATATAGAGAGGCTCAAAACGTCATCAAGCTAGGGGCTTATTAGTCAACTATGCTCCATTAGCTTTCACAATTAAAACATTCACTTCTGGGCACAAGGTAATTAGCTTTGTTCCCCAGCCGTCAGGGTTTCCTGCACCCGCGACACTCGCCACCGTGGCAAAATAGAGTTTTGGTGACCGGACATTGCTTACAAATTAGCTGCGAGATGCGTGTTTTGACCCACGCGTGATGTCTGAATTGCTCTTTGAAAGTCGCATCACAATTTGTCACCTGTGAATGCGTGACAGGAGCCACCTTTCTATCCTGGCCTCACTACAGGAGTTATTATATATGTTTGTTTTTGATATCTTTAGATTTGACTACAGAGAAGAGTTCCCACTACATTCCTTCTCAGTTGTAAACAGGACCTTCAAAGATCAGCGTCATACTTCTGTTCTGCGTTCGTCGGGGTGGTTTGTACGTTCATTTTGGTAAATAACATATTTCAGAATAATGCTCAAACTCAGTAAACTGGTAAGTCCAGCGATCGCTGCATTAAAAGAAAACTGTGTTTACAATGATTGCAGCGATCAAAGCGTTGTAGGTGTTTTCCCTATGATCGCTAAGATTGTTGAACAATTTTTTTCTACATGCAATCGCAGTAATCATTTGGACAGCAACAATTCTTGCGAAAATTAGATGGCACGATTTGAAATTTACGGATTTGTTTTACATCATACACTTTGTGGCCACATTATTGGACCCCCTCCCCCCTTCGACTGGCGCGGTATAGTATTTATCGGGCCCATTAATTTGTACGTCCATTTTGGTAAATAACATTTTTCAGAATTAATAATGCTCAAACTCAGTAAACTGGTAAGTCCAGCGATCGCTGCATTCAAAGAAAACTGTGTTCACAATGATTGCAGCGATCAAAGCGTTTTCATATGATTCCTACGATGGCTGAGATATATAGAGCAAGAATCGCTAAAGTGTGTTTTTCCTATGATCGATAAGATCGTTGAACATGCAATTGTAGTAATCATTTGCCGGAAAGCAACAATCCTTGCTAAATTGAATTAGATGGCACGATGTAAATTTACGTGATGAGCATCCCACCCGTAATATTCCCCCTAAAGCCTGGCTCACACTAGCGACTCAAACGCTGACGCAAGCAAATTAAAATCAGTGCTCCGTTTTAAGGGTATTTAAAGCTACTTAAAGCTACACAGAAAGGAAAGAAGCTTATGTTAAGTCTGCTTATGTTAAGCTTATGCATGTGTCGCTAGAGTGGAGCTGGATTTAGGGGAAGTTTACACGAGAAAAGGAAGTGAAATTACAAAAATAATATATTTATTCCCTGCGTGACTACCGCGATGACGTCGTGATGCCACATTCAGGACGCATTTCTCTTGTTTGTGCGTCCTCTTCTTCACGGAGGCGACGTCAGCAGTCATTTTAAAGATCATTCGTCAGCATTTCGTCAGCAATTCACGTCGTGTCGTGTTTGCTAAACCTACCTAATCTCTCCGCAATACTTGATCAGCTACACTGCAGTCAGCTTTTTTTCTTTTTGTTTGTTTGTTTGCTTGTTTGTTGTTTCTGTACACTGATGAAACATCCATATGAGCAAAGCAAATTGAGATTTTTGATCACAACTCAATAATCGTAAGGCACCATATATTTTTTCTTCAGTTTGCCTGTTCCACCAAATGAGTCTCGATCTGATGCTTACCACAGGAAGTCCACAGTAAAAGCGAAGTGAATGCCAATATTATTATATTCAACCATTGTAACAGGAAGATACTTAATTGTGTTTCAGATCTCTATTTTCTTCTTGGTAACCTTGACTGGAACCGTTATTTCAACTGTACTATATTTAAGTATAAAAAGAGGCAAAACTGTACTCAAGGGATATAACGGTAAGTTCCAGAATACGGTACTCTTAATACCGATTTTTAGCGTCATAGATTCCTTTTCCGACCATTTTCATGTCTCGTCCGATCCACATGAAAACGCTGGCGTTTTCACTGTAAACGCTCATTTTTGAAAACGCACTTCAAAGTGACTATTTTTGTAAACGCTCATCTATTTCCATGTAAAAAGTCGTAAACGGCTATTTTTGAAAACACTTGGTAAAAATGGCCGCCAATATATTTGTTACGAAAGTTCATTAGTTCCCAGGATCCATAAGGCCGTTTCACACCGTTTTCGTGTCGACATGCAAAAACGAAGTCAAAACGATCGAGTGGACAGAGACCTTTGTATTCGTTTACATTTAGGGGTTTACACAACGTTTCCGTGTGGACGGGGTCAAGTATACCTACTGTATTTAGACATGACATAAGACGAAAGGATGTCAACAGGGATAGGATACAAGAGAGGGTGACGGAGTAAAAGAATGGGCGCAATTCTGAAAAGCCATCGAAAGATAAGAACAAACCATTTTTTAAAGCTCAAATACAACTCTTTAACTTCGAATACTAATGAAATAATTTCGGCATTTTTCACAACTGCCCTTTGGCCTCAAGCAAGAATTGCAAAAAAGGATAGAATATTCCAACAACCATATAGTTTATGCTCTAAACTTTTAGGCGAATAGGTGGATTTATGTAGTTAGTGATATATATCAAAATATCTTTCACAATAAACGACACTGTGCAAGACATATAGTCCTACTACAAGCTGGGCATGGAAAAGGAGCTATCGAACTGAACGTAAGGGACTGTAGGATTGAAGCGCACTAGGGAGATACACACTTTAAAAGTTAGGTTATGCACGCTCAATCAGTTCTCTTTAAATCCTGGTAAAAGATCAGTGTGTGAGTTTCCGCGTGTGTTATGTTTTGCATAATGCATAATTCAGACTCATCATTCCAACATGCCATTACATAATTAGGTATAATAAGGAGTAACGATACACCATGATACACCGCACGGTACACCATACCAACGTGCTTTTTTCCGCAAAAATACAACCAATTTTTCTCTCTTTTGCTTCTCCAATAAATTTATGCAATAGATAAAAGGTCGTGGAAGAATTTCTGTGCCAAAAAAGACTTCAAGATGTTGATGCACCACGGTGTATTGTTAATAGATAAAATATGTATTACTTTTGTTTTTATTCTCAGACGGTACACCTAGACGCCCCTATTGGAAATCAGTATATATATTTATGTTGAATAGGTTAGCGTCTTTAAATAAAGTTGATCTCATCTCATCTCATCTCACCACAGCACCATCCAATTTTTTGGTCTTCTGGCACGTGAAATTGGAAAAAAAATTATATGTGCACTCTCTGTCGACAACAAAATATGAGGATTTATTTTTTGTTGCTATATCTCCTGGGAGTGGTGAAAACTCCGAGTCAAAAGGATGTACCGTATGGTGTATCGTGCACCACGTCACGCAATCTAACAACGAGACATACGGTTATTTCTACAATAAAACTTTATACGACAGGCCAAAGACCCAAACCGTGTTTTTGAGGAAAGTCCCAAATATTGTCATCTAAATAGTATCCATATGTTTTCTTTGGACTTGGCCATTCGTTAAAAATAAAAATAAAATGACTTATACCTATACTACAAATCATTTTTACAATCACAGCCGTTGAATATTGCACTTTTTCGTGTCTTTGTTAACCCTCATTTACCAGCCATTCTGACACGTGGAAAAATATTTTGTTATAATTTCGAAATGCAAGCATTTCCACTTTACACAAGTTGTAAAAAGTCGAGAAATCACACGGTATAAAATCTCTCTTAGTGGTCTCGTGCGAAACTGCTACTTATCGCATTACGTCACCAAGTACTTTCTAATCAGTTAAGTATGCCCAAATACAATCCCGCTCACAAATAACTGAATCAGTGGGAGGCAAGAACGTTCAGCTATCCCCTCTTCCCCTTTCAATGTTGCTAGCTATGGCAGAATTGTGCAGCGCGCTGTGAAATGTCGCTGATATGGAAGGGCCAACATTGGAGGAGGGAACGTGAGGAGAAGTGATTCAGGTTTTTAGAGGAAGATTGTAGCTAACCATTCGGCATTAAGCTGCAATCGAAACCCATTTGCTTGATAATATATTCAAGATCTCTAAAGCTGTTGTATACATTTTTCAGGGGCGATGACCACTAGTACTGAAAGATCAACTGACAAATCAGGAGACAAACCTCGCAAAGACTCTATAAAAGTGGACGTTGACGCGTCGTTTTTAAATGATGAGTTTTTGCAGAATCACCCCAATGGCACGTACCCAATGCCATTACCGTGCCCTTATGTTCATTTAAGAAAAACTAATGCCAATCAGCCCCAGCCCCGTGGAAATATCTCTGCGACGTGTGTTCCCCATAAGTGAGTATAGTAGTGTTCGTTGACGTGACTTCGCCATGTCGAAACGAGTGAGGACCTGAGTTCGAGTTGCATTCCCAATGCAGCTATGGATGGTTTAAGGGACATGTGCGTCACATTTCTATTGTTCTGTCACACAAAACTGTTTATAGATGCATTGCAGCCCAAGCTTCCACTCGTTTCGAATAGTAATGGAGTTTCAGTTGTCACATCACGTCAAATTCGATTTAAATAGTCTTTTGTTTGTTTGTTGTTTTTTTTTTTTTTTCGTTTTTTTACTTTGTGGAGGCGAGTTGTCACTGGCAACCGGTGTAACTCTTTTAATGCCTTTAGTGTCCCAAAAGACGAAAAAAGGGTCATCCCGGTTGCCTTCATATAAACTGGGCCATGGAGACTTTATATTGAAGACAGTTTAATAGGGTTAAACTAAAGTTGAGAGGAGTAGTACGCTTGCTCCAACTTTGACTCGTCAAGGGGCACGTTGCTTACCATTTTAATACACGAAACAAAAACAGGAATTCCGGTTGGAAAAACAAATGGTATGTGTCATTTCGATCGGAAAGTTCCGGAAATTGGTCTGATTGAGTTAATTCACTTTTCCCGCTCTTTTCGGCTCTTCCAATAGACTCGTGTACCATTTGTCAGAAGTCAAGTTTCCCGATCTATTTTTTACCATTAGTAAACAAATTTCCAACCGGATGGATTTATTAAATGGTAAACTAGGAGTCATTGCTTGTTTTCAATCAGCTAATAAAAGCCCTTGAATCTCATCATCTTGCTTCAAATGACGGGCAAGCATTGACCTTCATGTGCTCTCAACCATACAGTATATTATATTGAACATATTTCATTCAGCTGAGCAAAAATGTTCATGAGATGTAGAGCAGATATGACGTCTATTGCAAACAGGCAATAGACCCATATACGCTAGCGTGACATTATAAGATATTTGATTTATCGGCAAAAAGAAGTTTACTATAAATTGCTCACAATGATTATAGTAAAATTGCAAAGTTTCATAAAGATTGGCTTCCAACTGACGAAGAAATGAATTTTTGAAAGTAAGCATTTTTACAAAGAAATGTACTGTGGACGTGCATCGCATGCACGCCCAGCCTCGTTATCAGGCTAGACACATACATTTCTTTGCAAAAATTTTCACCAAATGCTTACATTTAAAAATTCATATCTTCGTCAGTTTAAGGGCAATCTTTACGAAACTTTGCAACTTTACTATTTTCAATGTGACAAATTTGATAGTAAACTCATTTTCCCGATAAATCAAATATTCTATTATGTCACACTAACGTGATAAGGGTCTATTGTGAGATAGACGGCTGCTGACTTAACATTAAATCATAAAAAAACCTTAAATTTGGTGATCAAGATCAATGATTATATTTTGTTTGTCATAGGTCAAGCAACGATGCTTGTAACAAAGCAGCTAGTTATTTTGGAAAACCAAATGACAAACTCGGCGACAGAAAATGTTCAGAGCCATCGTATCCTGACATATGTAGATTTCAACGCAAAGGCAACAAGTGGAATCTAACATGTAACGAAAGCGTTTGTAAAAATAGTCCAGTCACAATGGCTAGTATTGACTCTAAAGTTGGCATTGTTAAAGATTGGGAGCAAATTCGTCCATTCAACACAGAGAATGCCAGAAAATTTGTCCAAAACAAAATCAACGAAGGTCATGCGTTTTGTTACGTCAAATGTAAAAACAAATTCCAAGTGCTTGTCTTCCCTCAGAAGATTCATATAAACAAATCAATAGACATGCATAAACGTATAAATATAAATATTGTGGTGTTGGATTCCATAGCACGACCTCATTTCTTTCGAATGATGAGGAAAACAGTTGATGCCATGCGAAAAGTAGTGTACGATCGAACTATTAGTGCCACAGTTTTAGACTTCGAGATCTTCCAAAGTATAAGTATGCATACGTTTGATAACATCAGACCTCTGTTTTCTGGTATTGTACAAGGTAAATTCTTCCCTGTAAGCAGGGTCTCTCTCGTGGCGATTCCTGACAAAAATAAGACACTCTGCCGATCCGGTAAAAACTGGTTTCAACACCTGCTTGTTTCTCCATGGTTGTGGACGATGCTGAAAAAAGAAAACGGCCTGGATCGTCTTTCATATTTTCGTCAGGAATTACCACGGGAGAGACTCTAGTTTGTTTATGCACCTTAGAAAAAAGGAAAAGGCCATCAAATTTTAGTGTGGACGGAAAACGGGTCATTGAAAAAGGGTCCGTTTTCAAACTTATCCGGATTAGTGTAAAGGTAGCTTTTGTCTACATTTACTTAGTAAGGCCAGTTCATACATTGAACTTTTGCCACGTCGAATCTAATAGTTGCATTTCTCACATGAGAAGTACGACGTCTGAACCAATTGAATTCGATAAATTTGATTAAGTTCAGCAGAAATTATAATCGACTGATCCAGTTGCACGAAACGGTAAAAGTTCAGCGTGCGTTCAAACGTCGAACTTTTGTCGCGTCAAATGCAATGCAGTTTGAACGCTATTTTGTTTTGAAACTAGTAAAATTACCTTGTACAAATTTAGCCTGGCGCCAAGCAAAAGAGCTGATATCTGTAATAGGAGTTTTTGGCGTTTTGTTAGCTGCTGAAGCGTCAGGAGGCTCTGAAGCTCACGAAAGTTCGCCATCTTTGTTGCTTACAATTGTTGTTATACCGTTAGCTTTTGATATCGCGTGCTCAGGTAAAGTTAATTGTGAGCAGCAATATTAAAATCGGCGTTTGAATTAGACGCCGAATTTAATGGGTTTCAGTCCACCTCAAAGTCAATTAGATTCGATGTGGCAAAAGTTCGAAGTATGAACTGGGCCTAACTAGTACTGAAAATACATAAATTTAGTAATAACAAACAATCAAAGTCCAATGACCTTGGTAGCTCGTGTGTTGAGTGCAAAATTGAGCAATTAAGCAAGACAGTGCAAGATTAAAGCAATCAAGCTTTACAAGTTATTAGCGGAGCTCCCGCGCGGGCCGAAGGCCCGCGCGAGTGGAGCACCATACCTAAGAAAAAATGGTAACCCATCGAGTTGATTTTTCATGGACACACAGGGAGCCCAATGGTTGTCCGTCCGTACGTCCGTGTACATCGCGATGCTGAATGACTGATTGATTTTTGGCGCCAACTTGACGCGCGCTGACACTTTGAAAACTGAAAATTTACAAGTTTCCTTGCAGTTTTAAATTGCAAAGCTTAAAAATATTATTCTCGAAACCTCATGAAAATTTAACGATTTTCATGATCATTAATCTGTGCCAATCTTGACACGTTAAAGCAAAAAAAACGTACGTTTGAAATTTTTTTCGGGCCCGGTTTCGTTTCAAAAGCTGCTCGAAAGACGAAGGACACAGAGAATATTTAATGAGCCATTGAGGATCGTGTATTCTTCGTTTCGTGAAGATGCCTTCAGTAAAGCTGCTTAAAAATCTAGCCAAAGTTGGAAATCAAGAATCGTCTGCATTGAGCGTGAAACAAGGACTATGCTTCTAAAGACAACAAGGAGAGCACTTCAAGGTAAAGACCCTGGCCAGAAAATGATGTCAAAAAGTCTCTTGTACCTATATTTGATCTTTTATCTTTTATTTGGGATTGATGACTTTAAAAAAATCTTTTATGCACGTTGAACTGTGGCCAAGCTTAAACAAACACTCGATCAAGTACGTGAAATGTAGTACAACTACATTTTGTTTTACGGTGAACTTTTTGCACTAGTTCTAAATAAAAAAAAAAAATAGTAAAGGAAATCGATTTTGAACTTATTTCAACCCCACTAATGTGTAAATACGGCTCAAGTTTGGGTCTGGAATTTAATGAAAAAATTGACAGGAAAAAATGAAGGAATTTTGCATGCAAACTAGAGTTGTTTTACCATTAAGCATGAAGTTGCTCAGTGAGCCCTATGATACCTTAAATGCAGACTGAAAATGCTTAATTCCTTGTTTTCTTGTAATGTCAAGTAGCTGTTTTTATAATCACTTGAAATTGTATTATCAGTATAATCTGGAAGAGACAAGTGGGAGACAAGTATTCACCTAGCTAGTGTGTCATTCTATTTAAATAACAAAACAAAACAAAACAACAACAACAACCACAAAAAAAAACAAGATGTCACAATATAGTGAAGACAGACAAATCAAGATATGTTGTTCTGAAATATTCAGGATGTTGAAATTAATGTTTAATTACTTGTATCAATTTAAAAATAAGGTTTTGGAGATTTTGCCTTCTATTTCTGAAAATTATGAACCACTACAAAGTCAATTATGAAATCTGACAGTGAATGTGAATATTAAAATTTACTGTTATAAAGGTAACTGAGCTTACAAGCCCATACAATATACAAACCAAAACCAAAACTTATTTAAAAAATGCTTTTTAAAATAATCTTCATTTCAACTTTTTTCAATTACCACAGGAAGCCCAATTCATTTGAATCAAGAACATAAAAAATATTAAAATTGAAATTGGAGCTCTGCTTTTAGGTAGTAGTTGTTTTGAGTTGTTTTACAATTTCATCTAAAGTCATGATTAGTGTAACCTGGAAGAGAGAATTCTTGTTTCGAGTAAAGACAACTATTTATCTGTGTCATTCTATTCTACATAGTACAAAAACAAGATGCCACAATACTGTCAAGACAGAAAAATCTAAATATAATGTTCTGCAATGTCTAATTGTTTAATTGAAGGATGTTGAAATCAGGTTCAGTTCAGTAAATCTGTCTGAATCTGAATAAATATCACTATGGTGACTGAGCTTGCATGAAAGCCTTATAATTCTCAGGAGACTGAAGGGCAAGAAATAAAGCTTGATCTATAATCTTTATTTCGACTTTTACAACAAAATGCAATCTTTGTTTGCCTATTATCAAAGGAAGCCCAATTCATGTGAATCAAAAACGTCAAAATAAAACAAAGTATTTAAAATTATTATTAGTCTTATTATATTTAAATGGGAGCTCCGCTATTAGGTAGTTCCTGATTTTTATATTAGCTTTAATTACATTTGTCTAAGTAGGCGCCATTGATTGGTGAGACAGCGAAAGTGGTATTATATTGATACCTGGGCGATGCTGACGGTACATAAAGTTATTTTAATAGAAGGAAGTTGACGCCATCGTGCGTGCAAACAGTGAAACATACTTTCCGTTATAATAAAGTTTCCTTCTGGTGAAACTCCGCCAGCTAACGTACTCCATCTTTTGTCTTTCTTGTTCTAAGCAGTGAATACTGACTCAGTATAAATCAACTAGCTAAGATGCCACAGTGCAGTGAAGACGCCAAATTCGTGGTTTTACATATACATACCGCGCCGTGGTGACAGAAAACGGAAGATAATTTTGATGATGCTGTGATTGAACATCATCGAATGGTAATACCCAAGCGTGATGACGTTTTGACCCCGCTCTCTATACCAGAATCCTTTTGGAGTAACTTTTGTTCACTAATTAAAACTTTTGGAATTTAAAATTTGAATATGAAAGGTTTTTGAAAAGGATTCTGGTATAGGGAAGGGGTCAAAACGTCATCACGCTTGGGGTTTATCAAATATGACAATTTGATGGTAATTCAAAGCTTTTTTGTATGTGACGTGGTAGGTAAGGAAGAGTTTGGACAAGTCATGACGTCACTCACCCCAGTTGGTATCGATGTGATGAACAACCATTTTAAAAAGCATGGTTATCAGACCATGTTTCAAGAAGATGCCTGTTGGCATGATAGCTGGGGAATAATGCTCAATAACTTACTTCGAAGTAACGGTGAAGTGAGCAAAAAATCGTAAGTAACTGATTACAGAAGAAACCTTGTGTACACGTCAAAGGGCAGACATAAAAAGGTCACGTGGCCTTTCTTCGCGTCTAGAAAGACAGCGCAAACAAAAGCAGCAACAAAATAGCTCACGTTTGCGTTGAAACAGAAATCTCATGCAGACACGTAAAAGTGGCACGTGATCCTTTCTGCCGTCTTGCGTTTCCCATGTGCATGATGCTTAATCTCTCTAATAGTGATTTATTGAAAAACGTCCAGACTCTTGAGACAATGGACGCGTGCATCTCATGTAGGGTTTTCCACGGCGCTTTATTGTTCCAAAACTATACAACCAAAATTAGTTGTGCGATGCGTGATCGGACTCGTGCATGATGCGCATTTTGCCTTTTTAAGCAGCTGTGTGATACCGTCAAAATTGACCGCGTGATACGAGGTTTGTCTCGTTGGTCTTTCGTGCGGTAGTTCGGGCTCGGGCTCTACTCAAAGTACACACTTGCATTAGGTCCTTGCTTGTAGACACCTTCTTTTGTATGCAAAGGCGTTTACCATAGACAAACTTATTTATGAATTACTCCTTCCTTTTCTTATTGAAGGTGGAATAGATTTCAAGACACTGCAAAGAAACACAATTTAGATTTCCACGGACTAACTCATTTCAGCTGTGAAGTCTTTAAGAAGTACGGCTTGACGAACTATTACGATCGACCTTCACAAGTTTGCTTGAATGGAAAATTCATCAGCGAGTATTTCTTACAAAATGTTGAGAATATGATTGAATCCGTACGAACTACCGAGTATGCAGTGCCAATATTTACATACCTACACACAAACAGTGCTCACACAGATTCTGGAACAAGAATTGTAAACGAAGATGCGGTGCTAGCCGTTTTCATTCTAAAAATGGCAAGGTAAGGCAAACGATGTCAATGTGAACATTTAACAGTGATAGATCTCATTTTATGAGCGCTTGTACTTTTTTAGATGCACTGATAACGTCATCAAAATGTGTTGATAACAAAATTTATTATTCAATTTTCATACACTGTACAAATTCTGATTTTCTGATTTGTCAGTTTGTACCACGTGACGCATTGTTATGACGTGCAACAAGTCACTATGCAATAATAACCAACAATCAACGGTATTAAAGCACAGTTGAAAAGAAAAAAATTTCCTGGTGATAAATTTGAGGATTTTTCAAAAAACAAAAAGATTAACAAGCACACTTAAAACATAAAGAATACTGCTTGGCGTGCCTGTTTTGAAGGTAAACTCTAAATTTCACTGAAGTTTTTGGAGCTTACTGAGATCAACATATTTCAACGGCTTAAAAACAGAGTTCGCTGGCTTTTCAAATTCATCTTAATATTTACTGTTTTTTAGACTGGTTATCCAAAACCTATCTCATAGAAAGTTTTGAAAGTCTGTCGCCACAAGTTCTCTTAGATGGTGTCAGTAAAGAAATTTTATCAAGATTAGAAGAAAACGCCAAACGAGTACTTCAGCCTCCGGCTCATCGACATGCAAACGACAAAAACTACTTCTTGTTCAAGTCTGAGTTTAGCAGTTTCAACCGTAAGTCGCCAGTTTAAACCAACATCCACAACTCCAGCGATAATTTTCTAGTCCTTTCACTATGACAGAGTTTTAGGACTCAGTGCTAAATCACTTTTAGCAATCCAAAAAAGTAGTTCTTAATTATATGGCGATTTCAATTTAACCGAGCAAGTTGTAAACATGGATTCTGAGAACTGTTTATTATCTTTAATCTAAAGTTCTTGTATCACGGTGCTTTTCTACTAGTTGTTGTTGTTGTTGTTTTGAAAAGTTTATTTTGTATTGTTAAAAATACCAAATGCTATTAAACTAATTTTGAATTATGTCTTACTATTTTGAGTGACTTAAGTTATTTCTAGTGATCTAGATGTCGACTGACAGTTTTACAGGCTTTAGCCTGCTTCTGCAGTGTATTCAAATTGAATAATAAAAAGGTTAACACACTCTTTGCTCGTGAACTATCGGGATTTACCTTCACTTGTTCACTAACAATGAACTCGAAATTTTCTCATACTGCACTCGGCTAACGCCTCGTGCAGTATTTAAAATTTCTCGTTCATTGTTAGCAAACTCGTGAAGGTAAATCCTGATAATTCACTCGCTGAGTGCGTTAACCTCTAAGTATGCAACGAGATGAAGTCGAATGGCGTGACTGTTGTTCTCACCACATCCTGACGCCTTTTTCTACTATAGTACAAGCGCTTCGAGAAACGGAATCTAGTATTTGTTTCACATAAGCTTTGTCGGACGATTTCAACAAATCAGAGCGCATGTAACTATTAATTAAATACCAATTGATTATTGGTTGGGCTATAATAAAAAAATATGGCTAACAAACAAATGCATGGGAAACTTAACGCTGTGCAAAGAATGGTTGACACGCACACATTACTTACATTATCATTACATATGTCACTGTTGATGATTGATGATGATGATGACAACGATGACCATGGTGACGATGATGTTGATGAAGATCAGTAATCATATTTTGATGCATACAGCTCCTCGACTTCTTGCTAATATAAGGCAGAAACAGACATCTCGGCAAAAAAATGAGCCTTAATGGGGTATAGCAACATACTAGATCCACATAACAGAACGAAAACTCGTAGCCACGCTTTGCATATCAACGAGTTAAAAACGGACATAATCAACATAATCAAACTACCTTTCAGAAGGCCCAGTGTAAGAGTAGCTACGCTAAACTGGTATACTTTATAAGTATTTTTAAACCTTCTCTAAATAAAGTTAATCATTGTTATTATTATTAACTACCTAGGAATCTGGAAAAACCAATAAGGCTTAATTCATAACGAGCGAATGTGTCTTCTGTCGTCAGTTGTAAGAATATCTATTTACTTCACTTTCAGAGATCCCAATACCTTGACCATAATTTTGTCAGATCACGGACATACACGCACAGGTTACGGGCAAACTGATGAGGGCACACGTGAGCTCTACAACCCGCTTCTCTTCATGATCGTACCACATCAAGTTGCAGGTCTGCTAGGAAAGGAACGAATGACAGCTTTGGTTAATAATCAGAAACGGTTGTGTTCAACTCTAGACGTTCACAAAGCCTTGATGACATTATACGACGAGAAAAAGTCCACAGACTACAAAGTATCTGGCCTGTTTTCTCCAATACCACCAACTCGTAAATGTGACGATTTAAGCTTGTTGCCTATGGTTCGTTGTCAGTGCGAAGGCTCGGAGATTAAAGTTGATGACAACTCAAACAGCCACAGATGGCTTGCAGAGTTTGCTCTTGGGAGTTTGAATAAAGCAATTCAGGAAGCTTATTCTAAGAGTAAGTATTACATGTTCGTTTCGTTAGAGTTGATGTTTTGTTCTATTTAAGATGACGTCACAACATGGCGTTAAGAACATAGATGACGTCACAAAATGGTGGTTTTATAAACTTTATGTTATGATGTTATGATAAATAGTGTCACAACATGACGTTTGTTGTAGATGACGTCACAACGTGGCGTCTTCTATATATATGAGGTCATAAAATTTAAATCCTTAAAGTTGTCGCCTAATTTGAAAAAAGTATTTAAATCATCTAATATACTAGTCATTTATCTTTTTGTTCATTTTTTCATTTCTTAGGCATCAATAAATCATCCAGTGTTCTTACAGGTTTTGGAAATTGTGTGCGTTTGGTTGGGAAATCGTTTCATAAAATCGTTCAAAGCGTGACTGGTTCGTCTGCAACCTTTAATCTTCACGTGGACGCCACCAAAGTAGGCCTAAAGGACGATGAGATATTTACTATAGGAATCGAATTAACAGGTGGAACCGCAACTCTTAAGTCTTACGACAGACAAACTTTATACAACAAATTCAAGACCTGTGCTGATACAACAGTGGAGTTGAAACTGTGTGTTTGTGATAAACGCAAAAATATTAACAGTGTAATCGTGCTGCCTTCGGCAGCCATGAAAGAATTCGTCTCGACCCCCATGTTTGGTTCTGAAGCGAAAATCAAAGACCTTCATTGGGGATGTTTATTCCAAATATCTAGACAACACAAAAGTGGTTTTAGCATTGCTTACGAGATCGCCAACTCGTGTGTAGGGCAGAAATTTGAAATTCGTGTCTCGGGGTCTCTTTATTATGTGTTTGTGTCTAGATCTTTACCATTTGAAGTAGTAGTTGAACCTAACAGTATATATTTTCTATTTTCCGCAACGCGTCAAATCCTAAATAATGGTTATATGGACATTAGTATTAAAGCTACAAAAATGTAGCGTCATTAGTTGTGTTTAGGTAGCATTGATATTATTATTTATTATCAGGTAATAGTATTTCAAATGATATTTAATGCGTCATTATGTATTATCACCGTTGCCGTAATAGCGCGTTTCGTCCGACAAAAGCTCGACTTGGAACTAGGCGTATCCTTTTTATTAGATTTTCGTTCATTAGCATAAATAATCAGTATGGAAATTTATGCTACAAACAAACACAACAAATATTTAGAGAATCCAATATTTAGTAGTTTTAAAACGAACATAAAAATTTGAAAGCAATGTCTATAGTAGTTTGGAAGTTTAGATGACTTTGAAAATCGAAAAATTTACAAATAATGGATGTATGGGGGCAACTTTTGTCCCTTATCTGTAAAATTTTGCAAATCAAAAAGCACATGCATTTCTCGAAAACTATTGAAGCACATGCTCTCAAATTTTCAGGTATATCTAAGAGCGATATATTTCATCTATCTCTGAAGTCTGTTTGTTTATAGCGTGAAATTTGATTTTTGCAAATGAAGCAAAATCTAAACGATATTCAGCAAAGATCTCCTTTATGGTGATAGGCCACCGTGAAGCTAACAAAGTCTTCGGACATCGACGGTAAAAATTAAACTGGATTTTTAGCAGCCTATCGATCAGTTCCCAGTCCGGACTTTACACGATGGTCAAAAAGGCTATGTTTTTCTCCCACTCGGGTCAACAAAAAATTGTAGAATGCTCAAGAATGTGAACAACAAACAAGGAAATTTCTTTACCTCTATGAAAAAGAAAAATCAAAGGGAATTATACCTCCAACAAATTTCAATGTTTCATCATCTGATCTTGCTAAATTGGTAGACACCGCAATAAGTAACAAGTGGCTTGATCAAAACTCAATTCTATATGCTCTGTTAAATGACACACTTTTGTCTTTGAAACTGCAGGAAGAACAGTTTCAAAGGCATGGAAAATTAACAAAAAATGATCAAAAGCCACACCCAAAAGGTATGAGGTTTAGTCCCCTTGTTATCAAGTGGAGTTGTAAGATTGCTAATAAATGCAGGAAAAAGGGCTATGAAACTGTAAGAAGCATTCTGCCTATTCCTGCATGGGAAACAACCAAGCAATACAGACAGGCAGCCTGTATAACTGACCCAATATCTGCTGAAAACCTTCACACCATGATACAGGAACTAGAGAGAAGAGGTTTTAAAGGAATAGGAGAAATACATTGGGATGAAATTGTTATCAAACAGGGCATTGTACTATGTAAATGCACAGGTGAACTTGTTGGCTTTGAAGACAATAATATTGATGACCATGTTATCCTAGACCCTGAGGTTATAACAGAAAAGGAAGATGAATCATATGGTGAAAGTTCATCAGAGTCGGATGATTCAAATTCCTGTGAATCAACTTCAGACTTTGATAATGAAAGTGATACTCCCTTAAAATCCAGGAAAGCAAAGCTTATTTGTCAGTTTTTCTTTTCATCTCTTGAAGGAGACTTTTAATGGCCAGTAGCATCATTTCCTTTAAATAGAATCAATCATAAAATACTTGCAAAACTGGTATGGCAAGTGTGTCAGGCTCTTGGAGAATCGCGCATTAATGGTGATAAGAGAGTAGAGGTTTTGTACGGTGTATCTGATGGCTCCACATATTCGCATGCCTTTTATAGCAGATCTGGTGCTCAAAATTGGGTGACCTACAACCCATACAATGACAACAAACCCATTTGGTGGCTCTCTGACTACCCGCACATGATAAAGAAACTACGTACTTTTATTGTTAAACCTGATGCACAACTGGAAATAGACAATTCCCAAATAAAGCTAGATCACTTGATTGATGTTGTTAAACGAAGATTCACCAAACTAAACTGGAAACACATCAAACTGACTCCACGCACAAAAATGAGTGTAAAAAGAGCTGTTACTGTGTGTTCATTTGAGGTTGTTTTAGACATTCTTAAAGGCTCCTTCCCTCCAGAGGAAACTGTTGGGACACGTATGTATCTTAAGAAGTGTTACCGACTTTTTCAAATCTTCAATAACAATAGTGAGGTCAATCCTACTTCATACAGAGAGCTTATCTCAATAATGATCTGGTTTGACAAGTGGCATGAGCAAGTTGAAAATGGTCTTCAAGCTGCCTCAAACCACAAAGAACACCGGAAGAAATTCATCACTTCAATAACATATAAAGATCTTAAAAGAACAGTAAGAGCATTCTTGGGACTTGTCCAACATGTACAATTAATCCATCCTGAAGTCCATATTATTCCTAAAACAATGTGTCAAGATGATGTGGAAAATTACTTTTCACTACAAAGAGCTAGAGTTGCAGGTGGAAAACCTACCACTCTACAATATTTTGAGTCATCTGCTTCTCTAGCTAATGAGCTTTTAATTGCTTCAGAAATGAAAGAAGCAAAAGGAACTTCTGGGTCTTATGACTTAGCTTCTCTTTCCAATCTTGTCAAACTTCCTCTTTCAAAACACAAAAAAACAGATACAGTAAACCTTGGTGAAAAAGAGGGGTGGCACTTATGCTCAGAGGCACAAACTCTTACTCACAGCTGGGAGTTTGATTAGAACTTTCATGACAATGCTGACAAGGCACAATTATCTCGCCACGTCAGACAAACAGCGGAATACATTGACCTCTTCTCTTCCACAACCATCTTGCAAAATTCTCAGCCAATTCTCACTGCTCTCCGTGCAAATGCTAATCATCAGCATGTTCTTACATTTTCAAGAAGACTGGACTTCCATTTAAGAACTAAATTTTTTAATGATAACTGGTGTCAGTCTACACTTCAAACAGTTCTTGTAAGCATTAAAAATGATCATGCTTTATGTAACTACTGGCTATCTCTTTTACAACAAATTCAGATTTCTACTATTCACATAAAGAACTCTCTTTCTGTGATGTCGGCATTTGTAAGACAATTTGCAAAACGTCGCTGTGTCCTTTACCTGGCAAAGGATGGTCTTGCCCCACAGCATGAATCTGATGAATCTGCTGTCAGGGAAATGCTGAAGAAGTATGAAGGCAAGAAAAATCAAGGTACTGGCACAAAACCCTTGCCAACTGACAAATGCTTTAGGTGTAATGCCTTAGGCCACTGGGCATCTAATTGTCCACTGGGACATGAACCAGAGTGGATTGCCAAGCAAACTTGTTATTCATGTGGAGAGCTTGGACACTTAGCAGCCAACTGTCATAACAAGCAAAGGAAAGGCAAATCCTCTACAAAACCTGCCTTGAACAATCCACCTGCTACAAAAAGGGTATGGTATCATGCTGGGGTATCACTAGCTAAATTACTTTGCTCTTTGCCAACTTCAGACCTCACTTGCTTTGATTTTTACAAGCCACTAAACAGTGATGAAGAGGACTCACATGATCCTCGATTCTTTAAACAAAGAGAAAACAAATGGTACAAAGCACGAAAAGGCAAAATCAATGCCAGTAAGGCTGCAACAGCTCTGGGATGGTATGGGAAACAATCTATGCTTGAATACTGGAACAATTTACATAATTATTTACAGACTGGTAATACAGCCATTGAAACAGAGAACTCTCCAAATGAAGCAATGATATGGGGTACAATGAATGAAGAATGTGGCCTTGTAACATACTTAAGAGCGAAACGCCAGAATTTTTCACTATAAGTATGCAAGATAGAAAAACCTCAATTTCTCATAATCCGTCAAAATAAAGATCTTTACTAACTAGTTCTGAAAATATAAGTTTTGGCCTGTCTAGAAGTTTGTTTAATTTTTGGGACATGTTTTCATATTTTACGCTCTGGTAGCACTCAAAAATCAGTTGGAATGGCCACAAGTATCAACAGCTCGCTTGGAAAAAATATAATAATCCAACAAAAGCTGAAACAACACGGTAAAAGTACAGCTTTTAATTAAGGTTTTGCTGCTATCAGATTTGAATTTGGATGAGACTGGATTATTTTACAGATTTTTGAATTGAAGCGTTCGTATAGCAAAAATGTCACGCCACAATTAAGGCTAAAATAAACACCCCCAAAAACGTCTTGGTACATCGCTTTAGTATAAATGACTATATTCGCTCTCATGACTAGCCTTTCTTTTTCGATTTTGTGAAATAAAATTTTGGGGTAAATCAAAATTTGAATTTTGGAGAAGCAAAACATTTATGGTACTTCAACAAAATCATCGACCTTTGGCCCCCAGGAAACATTCAAAATAGATATATCTAGATCGGCTGAAATCAAATTATCTGTCTTTGTACAGCCTTTTAAGAACTGTGGAAGACTAAAAAAATTGAGAACATAAAAACCAGAGGATTTCTGGTAGCACATGGGCATTTTACGTAGCGATTTGGAGATTAATTGACCGTATTTCAAAAGTGTTAGTGTAAACATTTACATCTACATGGTACAGGTGCGATCTAAAACTCGATCAACTTCTCTAAAAAATACAAACTAAAGAAAGACTGTTCAAAATGAGCTGTTATGAAGTACTACATACCTTTTGAAACTAGTTCCTGAGAAGAAACAACGACATATTTTGAGGAACGTTCGCTCGATGTCAATTTCCAAAGCAACAATGTCTGGAAAATGAATGACAGATATAACACAGGAAACCCAGGGCTGTAGTTGCAGTTATCCAGGAAACTCGCTTTCCGTTATAGTTCCAATTTATTTTTATTAAGTTGTTCTTCAAAAGTACGTTATCAGGATTTACATGAATTTGACAGAACGGTGTTTCTGAATGCCAATACTTTTCGGTTCCTTGTTTGGTGTTGTATAGTCGGCTACACAAAGGAGCGGCTGCATTGGAGGCAGATAGTCGGCGAGACCGCATGGCTTCGTGCGGATATGGCGATTTTGTTGGAGGTATTTGTGGCCCAAGCTCAGAAAACCCAGCAAATGTTGAATGTGTCACAGTTGGAAGTTGTGTTAAAGACATGCGAACACACCTAAGGAGGTATGATGTTCGGGACTCCGCACTTGATAAAGAATCAAGTCTTTTACTGGCACGAGCAGGTAATTGAGTTGCTTGAACTAATAGTAATGTTTATTATTGTTATCGGTATGGTGCAAGGAATGCTGGTGTTTCCTTGCGAGACTACGTTTATTTACTAGTCCTTTGATATATTTAAATGGTTCCTTTAACTTTTTTTACTCTAGTTATCCTTGGATTTTGTAGAACTTTTGGTTTTGACAAAAGTTCAAGTAGATATATTTATATTTTCTTTTGTTTATTTATTCTACTAACCCGCGCAAGTGCAGCTATTTTCTTTAATTTTGTGTTTTATTTTTTCTTTCTTTTTTCATTATTATTTTCATACATATATTTTTTCTATCCATCATCCGGGGAGGAGGATGGTGGATGGTGATTTTAATTTGAATATTTCTGATTAAAATTCCACCTCCCCCTAGGTCTCCAGTAGTAGAGCCAACTTGGGTTCGGTTTGTGGAGTAATCCTGACAGGCGGGACGAATGTTTTCTCATATCAACACATAACTTGCATGCCCGGGGGGAGGCAGCTCAATAATAAGATGCGCGTGCACGATAATTTTCCAGCGAAAGCCAAAATTCGGTCTGCATAATAAAAAATGTCACACTTAAATGTAAAACCAAAAAATTACTACACGCATCATTTTAGCCATTTTTTCAAATGTTCAACCTGGCCCAGATTTTATGAAAATCCATGTAAACGCGCTGTTAAATTGTATCAGTGGAGATGCGTATCTCCGGTACCCGAGACAACTTATTTTTGCAAATATACAGCGCCTTAGACTTCCAACCAAAAATCTAATCAAAATGAACTGGATGCAATCAAGAATTTACAGTCCAGATGCAAAATCATGTTCGGCTGTAGATAATTTCCCCTATAGACGTCTTGTCTCTTATAGACTGTCCACGCCCTATAATTCATACCTACGGCCACCTATTTTAACTGTTCATATTTATTTATTATAAGGTGTTTTTGAGATCCTTGAGCACCATCTAACAGTCACTATATGTCCACGACATCGTGAAGCGTTCGGCATCAGGTGGCGTTGCAACAAAAAGAGCTGTGCTTGTCCGACTACGTGGGTATCCCATAAACGTTATGTAAAAGGAGATCGTGGGATAACCCTTGCACAGTCAAAAAAGTTGTTCCAGCAGACTCAAGTACTACTTCATGTTGGTTCGCGTAAGTAAAACTATTCATTTAAACGTTGTTCAAAACGTCTTTTAAGTGAATTTTTAAAGCGATTTTCGAACCTTTCAAAAAAGTATGGGTAAAATCGAGTATCCTTCAATCATATCAAGTACTTGAGAAAGGAAAAGATGATGTTTCTCCATTGATGCAATGTTTAAACTAAAAAGTACCGGTACCTTCACTTAGGGAGTGGAAATAATCATACCACTTTATTTTTCAACGATATGTAGACAATGTAGAAAGAGGCTGGACCAGAAAGCACATGGCGATGAAACGCACTCAACAAGTTTATTAACCTCACAAATTGGACAAGTGAAATCAGAAGATAGTAATGCTGTGCACCTGGAACATAGAGGCACACCACCAGTCGCACAGTCTCCCAAAAACATTGCTTTGGTGAGTAAGCTACAATATTCACTACTATTACCTGCCAGACGATTTGTTATGTCACTTGGTATGAAAAGAAACCAGTCCACCAAGCTTAATGTAAAAAATTTGTTACACACAGGACAAAGATCATGCCAGTGATGAAAATCAGACAATAGCAGTGACGGATACTTCTCTAAATGAACTATCAGTACTTGAATCTGACTATGAGGAACAGCTTACCAGTGCAATGATGAACCTCTCTCTGAAAGACGATCTCTATGTGCCAGATCTAGACCAAGCTAGTTCCAGCAGCAGCGAGAACTTAGATGGAGTGCAAGTAGGAGACAATCGTGTTGTACAAAGGGGAAAATTGAATGAATTTCTAAGTAGCTGCGGAAATGTCAATAAAGTTGGTGCATACAAGAAAAGATGGGAAGAATCAAGTGTGCGTACAAAAAACACTCACATAGCAAAAGCAAAAGATCTCGTTGTGGCTGGACTCAATGTTATTGCACCAGGAGATGCATGTGACTTGTGGGAGGCCCTTAAAGAATCATGTGTTGTCGAGAGATCACTAGGGATGGAAGAAGAACTACCAGCGGACAAGAAATATCTGGAGGCCTTGGCGGAAAGTTGTAAGAATGCATCCAATTGGGGGACACAAAGACAAATCCTTTCGATCATGGCTGATCTAGTCACTTTTAAGCGGCTCAAGCACTATCTTCCTGACCTAACCGAGTATAGATTCAAAATGGCAAGACAACATAGGTTGGAACATGGCCGAGGTGCGCAAGTATTAGCAAATAAGAGTCCAAGAATGCGAGTAACACAGGATCAGCTAGAACACTTTCTAACCTACATCACAGGTCCTCACGTCATACAAGATCTGCCATTCGGTCAGCGTTACCTTCATCTAACATCAGGTCAAGTGATTGAAACACCCAATGTCATCCGCACCATGATTCCAAATCGGATTGTAAAACAATACCAGCAATACTGCAAGGAAACAGAGTTCAAGCCCTTTGGACAAGCAACGATGTTACGTATACTGTCAGCTTGTCCCGCCTCTGTAAGAACGTCACTGCAAGGACTTGATTACATAGCTGCAGACGGAGCAAAGGCTTTTGATGACTTGTGTCGGGTCGTTGAAAAGATTGCAGAATGTGATGTCATGTCAAGAGAAATAAGAGTCAACTTGGAGAAAACTCTGAAAGAAGGCAAAAAGTATCTTAAATCAGACTACAAGGTAACATTCAATTCGATTAATATGCTGCAAACTGCTGCGCTGCCGTTTGATACAACGCACTTAATTGTATATCGCCGCATTTAAGATGTCTTTCAATGTTAAAAGTACCTAATGTAGAATAATGGTAGATTGATGAAACTGTTGTCTTTCAGGTTCATATAACAGATTCCTCGTTGGTTGCAGATCATTGTAGTACGTACGCTTTGAACGATTCCAAAGAGCCCTCCCTGAGGAAAGCTTGCCATCACCACCACAACCACGTTTGCGCACAATGCCAGAGTTTAAATGATGCGCTTAAATCCATTCAGAATCACTTGGTCGACCTAAAACTGACACAAGATGAGCTAGACAACCTTAACTACACATGTAGCCACGCCATTGAAGATATCAAGTCATGGAAGGCACATCAGTTACGAAGTACACGGCAGGATATTGCTAGAACATCGATCTTACGTGACTTAGATGATACGTCAGTACATATAACACAAGACTGGGCCATGAAATTCCTCCCTCAAAAGTACCGAGAAGCTCAATCTGACTGGTTTGGAAAGAGAGGAATTTCATGGCACATTGGTGTTGCCGCAAGGAAAAGACAAGGCAAGTTACAGAACCAAGTCCTTGTTCACATCGTGGAAAACTGCAATCAAGACAGTTCAGTTGTTGTGCGTATCATTGACCATACACTGCGCGCATTAAAGAGCCAGCATCCTGAGTTGACAACGGCCTTCTTACGTCAAGACAATGCAGGGTGTTACCATAGTGCCGATATGCTGTCAGCCTGCAGTCTAATGAAAGTCAGAACAGGGATCAGTATCGGAAGAGTTGACTTCAGCGATCCACAGGGTGGAAAGGGGAGCTGTGATAGGAAGGCTGCGACAATCAAAGCCCATGTAAGAAGATACATCAATGAAGGGCATGACGTGCAAACTGCTGAAGACTTTAAAGAAGCAATCTTGTCTAGAGGTGGTATCTCAGGTGTTCGAGTTGCCCTAGTTGACGCTGCATCCAAAAAGTGTATCCAGCCTCCAATCAAATGGGACGGTGTGAGTGTACTTCATAACTTCAAGTACTCGAAGAAAGGTATTACAGTCTGGAAAGCATTCAACGTAGGCAAAGGAAAGTTTATAGATGTATCAAAAATAGAAGGTATGGTATAGTCTATAATAAGGTGTATCATTTTGGAGACATTTAGCCCCTTAGAATTAAATAAAAAAATACAAATATTTTTTGTAAAAAAATCTTTTTGGAGACATTTTGCAACTTTAAAATTTATTTCTTTATAACAAATATTTTCAAGAGTTAACATTGCTGTATCTATTATCTATTATCAAGAGTTAACATTGCTGTATCTATTATCCATATTTCTTATACATGTTTGAGAATAATGTCTAATTCTCCTGATTTTAATTTCAGTTACCGACTACTTGCAGAGCTGCTGTTTTGAACGTCAATTTTCATTTGGAGATTTTGTTGATGTATCCCAAGAGAGGTCCAAGAAACTAGAACCAAGAATGACTAAGGAAGGAGAACCACCAAAGGAAGAGGATGAGCAGAGTAATGCTGCTACAGCTTCAAGCGTTCTGTTGTCATGCCCAAATGAAGGCTGTGTTAAACTATATCAGAGTCACCCTGCCCTCGAGAAACACCTACTTTTTGGAAAATGCAAGTTGATTCCAGAGAAGGAAACCCTTTTGGACAAGGCTAAAAAACTGTATCATGTAAAACTACTTGAAGGGGAAAGTTCCGTGCCAACCATCGAATCAGACATCTTACAGACGCAAAGCTCCGCAAGCATTCTTCCTGAAGGATGGGCCCTTAAGTCATCTAAAAAGGCCACCCGATTTAATGAAGCACAGAAAAATTACCTAGACGAAAAGTTTTGGATTGGTCAGGCTTCAGGAATCAAGTTAGATCCAGCTGCTGTTGCAAGAGACATGCGGTTTGCAAGGAACAAAGAAGGAACAAGAATGTTTTCAGTCTCTGAATTCCTAAGTCGACAACAGGTACAGTCTTACTTTTCAAGAATGGCTGCAAAAGTCCGTAAAGGCAAGGTTGATGATGAGAAATACAATGAAGATGACGAGATTGCAGCCCAGGAAGAGCATGAATTCCAAGATGTCTGCGCAGAAATAATGAATCAAGTTCAACTAAACCATCCAATCCTCTATGACACCTATAATCTCTGTGCGCTACAGAAATCAACCAAACTCAACCAATTAAGTATTTCAATGTTACGCACAATTTGTACGCACTTTGACTTGCCAGTGGAAGATATTGTAACGAAGCGCAAAGCCCCTTACATCTCTCTACTTGAAGAGATGATTGAATCATGTGACTGTTATCGAAAAGAATAAATTGATACTGACAAGATACTTTACAGGATATACCCTTTACCAAGGTGGCCAATGATCCGCCAAAAAGGCCGTGAAGTGCTAGTCTTTAATTATAGCGAAATGTTAGTTTTTGTGTACTTAAGGACGTTCGCGGGCATTGTTCACGCGCACTTTTACTGCGCACGCTAGCGCGCGCTACCTCAACTAAATCCAAGATGGCGGCCTAAAAGAATTTTTTTCGGTAATGACTTTTTCGATTTTTTTTAAATGAAAATTATTTAAAAAAATAAAGAAAGTTAAAAAAAGGAATTTTACTGAGGAAAAAAAATCGTTCAGGTTGAAAAACTGCAGAAAAAAGGACGGAAAAGATTCTACTGGACCCAGTCTCCTCTCGGTATTCAAGATGGCGGCCAAATTTGCAAACATTGCGGCTCTTACGGCTCAATATCTCGGAAACGAATACGGTGACCCCCACATTTTATTTCAATGTTTGACAAAGAATTACATAGGCTGTTAATATCCTAAATTTGAGAAAAATATTATGGTAAAATCATAATAAAAACACGGATTTCCGTGACAAGCTTGAGCGAAGTCGCGGTAAAAGCATCGCTCATGACTGTCAATTCGAATTAAAAACAACAGCTATTTTTTAAGTATTTACAAATATTTTCACATAATGTTATTCCATGGATTATTGAGTGGTCGTGTAAATAAACATTGAGCAATCCATTTAGTTTTTCTACAAAAAAAATGACTTCTATGCTCGACTCGTATAGATTGGCGCGCAAGCGATCTTCTACGAGAAAGTGGGTGCACTTTGATGTCACCTCACTCCTCAACGAGCACGGTGACCCCCATTTTTTATTTGCTCTTTGAACTTCTATGATGACATTATCTCACCATGCGAAGTATGAAGGAAAAAACATGGTAAACTTTTTTCCCCGCGAACGTCCTTAAAGAAAATGATTAATATATCAATTTCAGTTCGCCCTTCCCTCTTTCAGTGTCATACTTGTGTATCGGCCCTGTTTCTGGTATAAATGTAGAAATATGGGATTGGCATACTTTCTTTTAATTGACTTCAATATAGTCTGAAAACAAAATAACAGTCAAGGACTGTACCACCGCGCTGTATCAGCTAATCCAAAACTGCATGGGTTTCCTGTGTTATATCTGTCATTCATTTTCCAGACGTTGTTTTGGAAATTGACATCGAGCGAACGTTCCTCAAAATATGTCGTTGTTTCTTCTCAGGAACTAGTTTCAAAAGGTATGTAGTACTTCATAACAGCTCATTTTGAACAGTCTTTCTTTAGTTTGTATTTTTTAGAGAAGTTGATCGAGTTTTAGATCGCACCTGTACCATGTAGATGTAAATGTTTATACTAACACTTTTGAAATACGGTCAATTAATCTCCAAATCGCTACGTAAAATGCCCATGTGCTACCAGAAATCCTCTGGTTTTTATGTTCTCAATTTTTTTAGTCTTCCACAGTTCTTAAAAGGCTGTACAAAGACAGATAATTTGATTTCAGCCGATCTAGATATATCTATTTTGAATGTTTCCTGGGGGCCAAAGGTCGATGATTTTGTTGAAGTACCATAAGTGTTTTGCTTCTCCAAAATTCAAATTTTGATTTACCCCAAAATTTTATTTCACAAAATCGAAAAAGAAAGGCTAGTCATGAGAGCGAATATAGTCATTTATACTAAAGCGATGTACCAAGACGTTTTTGGGGGTGTTTATTTTAGCCTTAATTGTGGCGTGACATTTTTGCTATACGAACGCTTCAATTCAAAAATCTGTAAAATAATCCAGTCTCATCCAAATTCAAATCTGATAGCAGCAAAACCTTAATTAAAAGCTGTACTTTTACCGTGTTGTTTCAGTTTTTGTTGGATTATTATATTTTTTCCAAGCGAGCTGTTGATACTTGTGGCCATTCCAACTGATTTTTGAGTGCTACCAGAGCGTAAAATATGAAAACATGTCCCAAAAATTAAACAAACTTCTAGACAGGCCAAAACTTATATTTTCAGAACTAGTTAGTAAAGATCTTTATTTTGACGGATTATGAGAAATTGAGGTTTTTCTATCTTGCATACTTATAGTGAAAAATTCTGGCGTTTCGCTCTTAAAGCATTTTGTAGCCAATAAATGTAAAGGTACCTTAGTAAATGAAACAGGCATCTGGTTTTTGAAAGATGAAAATCAAAAAAGCTGGCTTGCTTCTTCACCTGATGGCCTGATTGAAGATAAAGGCACATTATCTGCTGTTCTAGAAATAAAATGTCCCTTTATGGGAGGAAAGCCAGTTCCATATAGAAATGTTTGTGTCAATCACATCCCACAAATAATGCTAGAAATGCATTGCACCTCAACACAAAGATGCCACTACATTTCATGGACGCCAGTGGGCACTAAGGTATATGTCATTGAAAGAGATGATAATTATATCAATCTTCTTTTAAACTATTTACACAAATTTTGGAAACTAGCAGGTACTGATACAGAACCAGTTTGGCATGCCGACATATTTGATTTGAAACAAAAGGCCAAGGACATTTCACAAAGCAGCCCCTGTGTACTTTCTATTTCAAAGTCATTGAGAACACCATCTATCAGCTCACATGAACATTTAGCTAAGTTTACAGACACTGATAATCTTAAGTCATCTAGTAAAACAAAGTCTGCAAGGAAATGCAATGGCTGTAAAGATGAGGAATGGAGGTGCAAGCTCAACCCATGTGAGGTTAGAAAGAAAAGAACTACCAACACACCAACAACTGCTACCTCTTACCAGTCTTACAAATATGGATCAAATGGGGTTCATAACAGTTGCCATCAAGACACCTTCCTTGAGCTCACCTACCATTCCTTTAAACGCCAGTTTGCCAGCATGTCTGACATGAGCACAGAAGAGGGTTTCATCCAACTCTGTGATTCGGGCAATTCCACCAGAGCAAAATGGCTCTTTGGCAGTGGTTAAGAGACAACACCAAAGATGGACACCTGTACTATGCTTTTGGGAAGGAGGCCTCATTAGATTCCATTGTTTACAGGATTCTTGATAAACTTCCCATTCAAAAAAGATCAAAATTTACCATTGAGGCAATTCACTCAACAACATGTACAGCTGATTCCAAGCACAACTCTTGTCGCACTTTCTCTCATTCTGTTTTCAGTGTCAGTGATGATGATGTGACAGATTCCCAATTGTTTCCTAATGGTAGTGACTTTGACATATTGAAACTAAGTCATTCAACATAAACTCACCTTAAATGATTTTTCTTCAACCACAACTTGTTCTGTAATTACAGGAAACTCTGAGCCATGTCAATCATCTGATTTATCTGTAATAAAAGATGCAAAAACATGTGGTTCAATGGTAGCAAAATCAACAGTTGTCACAAATACACCAAATCTGTTTTTGTTAGTTATGCAGCCAATAATCAACATAAGTACAAGCCCTCCATTGATGGACAAACAAACTACAATGTTATAGTGAATGAAACTGAATTTAGACTTTCTGGCATTGTTTATTTAAAGTCACACCACTACTTGTGTGAGGTTTTTTCCACTCAGACAAATTATAAGAAGGGATGGTATGTCTACAATGGCACATGGAACAATGGCAAAACAACATATGTTGGGCCTAAACCTCTCTTTATGGAACGAGATCACCTGTATTTGTTGATGTTTGAAAGGCTTACTTCTCATGGTTATACAGGAGCTGTAACTACTTTTTACAAGCCAGTCAATGCCAGCAACATTTTAAAGAAAATAATTGACTCTCACAAGATCCTTCTTTCTTTGGAGGATAACAAGGTGAAAATTACCAACATTAAGGCTATTCTCCAGTATCACAACATTGAGACAAAATCTAACTTGAATTGATGATTTGAAAGATGTTTTATTGGATAAGTGTAATATCACTGGAAATGTACCAATAAGTTTTGTTTCTGATGATACTATTGGGAAGTACTATACTGCACCAGAAAAAGAAAATCAACTACAGTACTCGAGTAAAAAGGAGGACAAAAAAATGGTGCCTGTTAGTTTTGTAGACGATTTATCAACAAGTAAAAATAACAACCTTGACACAATAACTAATGAGAAATCTTTTACAAAAGAGTCCCTAAAACGAACTGACCTAACACCCGTAAAAGGAGGATACACGCCTGAGAGACATAAAACAAAGAAACATCGAGCACACAAACATGTCACCAATAAGCCATTTCATCAGTCAAGTGATTCAGAGTCAGATGGCAATATAGAAATATAAAAACTACTGAAATTTAAGTCCTTTAAAGCTTTGATAGATGACATTTCTCAAGAGGACATATCTGAATCTGACGATGACCTAGCATGTATACCAATGTGTCACAATCATGGAGATAAGCTTGATGAGCCAACTGAAGAAGAAAAGAAGGCTATGGCTGCAAAATGCTACATGTCTGACAAGTTTGACAAGACATATGATTTTCAAATGGTCAAAACAGAAGAACTCTGGGAATTCAAGGAATATGATAGGTCAAAAACACCAAAATATGGTAATGACTATTCCTATCTTGAACAAATGCGGCGCTTAATTCTAAAGAGAGGTTTTGAAGAACCACTCCTCATCTCTTTAAACTTAAGCAATGGAGATGCATACGTAACTGAAGGAAATCATCGCTTGTGGGTTGCTATGGAGGAGGGTATTGAACATGTACCCTGCCGTGTCACTTCTCATTGGTTACCACCCAATGGGTTATACAAAAAACTCAATGTTGATTTGACTCTTCTTCAACAAAAGCACATTCTTTTACCCAAGGACTTAGGTTTAACAGTGAAGGGAAAATTTTAATTTTGTCACTCATCTCATAGTTTTGAATTTTTCACTGGTTTAAAAATTTTCAAACATTTTTAATCTTTTGAACAAGTACTTTTTGTTGAAAAAAGTTCTTGCTGAGCTAAAACATTTAAAAAGCATGGTTCTAACTCACCCTGATTCCATTCAGGACCTTTCGAGGACATTTTTTATTTCTTTTTCAATGACTATTCTCAAAGCTAATAAAATCACTCTGCACACTACTAGGAAAACAGATAAAATTGAACTTAAGCTTATTGAACTTTTTACAAAAATCGAGTCACAGCCAATATATATTCTGTCTGTCTTGGGATGAAGTTAAGATTTATGCCAAAAGAGTACAATGTAAATACAATTCAAGGACAAGAAATCTGAGAAAAGTACAACTACAGCTGGACTTTTCAACGACAAGAACTATAATTTTCCTGAATTCAAGGAGTTTTCAAGGCTTATGTAAACCCTGTAAAGTTTTTGAAGTTCAAAATACTATCATTTACACACACAAAATGTGTAAAATAGTCAGTAAACAGTCTAAATAAAACTCAAAATTTGATTACTTACCAATTGAAGTTGTTGTAGAATCAAATCACAACATGTTCGCCTGGCGTACTGTCTTCATTATTTTCGACATTGCAGCTTCTGAGGGATTGATATGATGATCCAGGCCATGTACACGAAACATATTTCACACAGTCGAAGATCATTACCATCTCAAGACAACCTCCTCGTTTCAAGTCATATTTTGAAGACTTTGCCTCTCTATGAAGCTTACACTCTCACAAGGTCAAACATTTTCGTACTCCATGTTGATGTCCGTTCGCAAATAAAAACCCGAAAAAAATGATACACTGTCCTTCAAATTTCTCCCAAAAACACCTTTTTACGCAATGATATCTATATAAACGGACCGAAAATAAATTAGGACCATAAATGTAGTTTTTAACAAAATGATCAACATTTTACCGTTGACTCGAAGAGCACCACTTTTGGCGCCATATTGGAATTCGTTGAAGCGAGACGTGACGTCACACTGATAGTTATGATTGGAAGAGCGTTGACCCTAGAGACACCCCCTCCCTCCTGCCCGGGCGTTTATGCGTGCATGGTTGAGGCCAACAATTTAATAGAGCATTTTTTCATGGTAGAAGAGTTATTAGGTTCATGAGGTTCATTATTTCTTTTGCGTTTTAGATACTAAGGCGTTTTAAAATGTTTTTAATTACTGTTTGCTACCGCTAGCTCGTTGTTGTAACTTGCACTATTCTGGCTCGCATTCCAGCATTTCAGTTCCCATTTTGTAATTAGGCCTTTTCAAATTTCTATTTTGAATATCTACTCATTACTAGCAAGGTTCCCTCTTGGGACTCGTTCATTTCATCAGGTTATTTGTTCGCCTGTAGTGTTTTGTTTAATTTTTGCCAGCCGTGTGTCGTACCTAGGTGCGGGCGTCTAATGCCTTTCATGCCCCATCGGGGTTGCCTAGGGCCGGCATTTCGGTGGGCTTCGCCTCGGTTCTTTGTTTATATTTCGTCGAGTTTTCTTTTATGTATGTTTTATTTATCCATTTTAAAGCTTTTTAATTGGTATAAACCTTAACATATATTTCTTCACTTGGCATATTATACTTTCACAATCGAAATGTGTGTCACAATGTACCCATCATGTGCCTCGCGCGGAGCCCATCGATTTGGTCGGCCCAAGGCAGACCCAAATTTTGTTTGTTTTACTCCCGCCTGGCCAGTTTCAACTACTGCTAATTTCCTTTTTGCATGCACAACAAATTTGACGTGCTGATCAGTAAAGAATTATAGAACTTTTGTTTTAATTGCTCGGCTCTAGCAAATCCGCTTTCCACTTCGGCGTAATATTCAGAATCCGACACATAGAATGTGTTGGTATATAAAAGACATGTCAATGGGGCCGAAATTTGTTGCAATCCAGAGTTCTCTAATGTTGCTTAAGTTCACTGATACGTCCTCTGACGCTGTTTAAGTTATGGGAAGGACTTTAAAATGCAGGTGGCTCTACGATTTGTTTGTTTTGATAAACGCCATCTTTATTTAATGTCATTTCATTCCTTTCATTTTCTGTCAGTCCGTTCTCCACGTTCCGAGCGACTTCATCACGATTTGTATTTTGTACTAATTCAGTATGTCTTTGATTCTGGCTAATTCAACCGTTGGACCTCTTTCTGGGTATAGACGAATGAACATTTGCCCTCCCTCCCCTCCCCGGCTCTCGGGCTGATTTCGAGGTGTCTTTTTCTATGCCCGGTTAAATTTTACCCCATCCTCTCTCCTGTCCGGTTTCTTTGCACTATGCTTGTTCAGGTGCAGATCTTCCGCATCTGGCAGAATTGCCGTTACTCATAATGACGTCATGGCCTGTTTATGGGATGAACAGAATTGTCTAGAACAATAGGAATTTGAACAAAATTCCCTCTGTTATGGAAAAGTCAATCTCAAATAGTCTGGATCCACAATATAGGATGTACCGATATTAACAATATTTGTTGCTTTTCATAGATGTTGCCACCTTTCTTCATTTTATATAAAAATGAATTTTATATTGACATTCTTTGTGTTGTTGTTTTTGCCCCCTAATACACCTTAGCGTTTAAACGATAGACTGTTTTGGTGTGACGTCATTTAGAGAGAGAGAAATACATTATTAATTAATTCACTTAATTAATTCATTTTATTTATTTGATATCGATTAGTTTCTTTTTCTTTTTAACATGTTTGAGCAAACTGATGGAAATAGAAGTAGACGCACACGTGCGTTCACTCGTGCCCCGGGAGCCCCTTTTAGGAGAGGCTCCAATGACCGGCCCCGTTCATAATCTTAACCGAGTCGGGTCACGCTTTCTTCATCATTCCGGGAAATAGTTAACTGTAACATACCTGATTAGTCAATTTGTCTGTCAGCAGCTATTAGTGTTTGCCTTTGCCCTTCTACTATCGATCATGCATGGGTATATTATATCTCCGACATGCAAAAATCAGTATTATCTGCTAATATACCAGTTTATTCAACTTTTTATTTCACTGTGTATCTCAATTGTTTGCTTTAAAGACTTCTACAACGGCGTTTTTATCACAACTGGACGCCTAATAGGCATTCAGTCGAGCTACCTGTATGTAATACTTGGGGAGAAATGGGGAACAGAAGTTGATGGAAACCAGTTTGACTTGTCAGTGTCTTTTGATTGCAGAAATGCATGACAGGTACTCCCAGAGTAGAACATAAATTATATTGGCAAGGGAGAAAGTATTTTGTAGATAATTGTGTATACAGTATACAGTCTGCTTTATTTTGTATATGCCTACCAAATGAACGAATATGATCTATAGATCATTATAGCTCAAACAAAATTTATATTCTGTACTTTTTACTTTGATTTATGGAAACAAAACTTACAAACTACAGGAGACTGTTTCAATGCCCAAGTTAAAATGATTTTGATATTGCTGTTATCACCCTGGTAGATTCTAGAAGTACCACGGTTACCTTTCTATGAAATCGTTTCAGTACAGTACATTTCAGTTTCTTAATTAACACAACTTTTCCATACATGTATTACCATGTTTTTAATATGAAGCAGATCAATGATTATAGTCAGTTGCTGATGCTTTATTTGAAGTTCAATACTTGAAGTGTAATGTCATACAATGTATGCTCATTACCGATACCATATATAGCTCCTCTGTGCACATCAACCTGATACTACTACATACAGTATCATCTTCAATTCTACCTCGTTACCGTGCTGAGAGATCCCATGAGATAGCAAGCGCATGCGCCAATCAGTGCAACGTCTGTCGCCGGTCAGTGAAGTTGTTCATGTATTTGAACAAAGGAAAATTGCCCGAAAATCCGTCTAAATCATACCAATGTCGGGTTCTAAAGACTCGCAAGATAAATCAAAGGAAAAAGACGACGGCAGAGGCTGTCTTTTGAGCAAATGGCAGCCAGAACCCAAAGGAAAACGAACAGAACAGTCCACAGCTACCATGAATGGCAGCAATGGCAAAGGCGGCAAAACGCCAAATGCAAAAACTCAGGCAAACGGGACCAAAGATCCCACAAAATCACTCAAAAGTGATACTGAAAGCAAAGACCCTGGGCAGAAGTCCAGCGAAACTCCTACAGGAAGAAAGACCTCGAAAAAATCTACAAGGGAAAAAAGCGCGCCAAAAGGGTCACCAAAGCTGGCCGAGAACCATGGCAGCTCGTCGAATGAAAGCTCAACGTCAGGCGAAAACATCGCTCAAGTCTTTAAAGACTCGCTTTCCAGCTTGGCGGCTAGCATGAATAAAGGATTCCTTAACTTAGGAAAACTACTTAAAGACAAAAACGAGTACCAAGGTGGTCGACACGAGGATTTGTCTAGCTCTGACTCTGAATCGGAGGAAGAGAGTGCCAGTGACACAGAGCCACCGGCCCCAAAGAGGCAAAAATCTGATGGCGATGGTGCTTCCTTAAGCGAGGAAAGCAATGCCATACTTAGTCAGCTAGAAAAGCAGTACAACGTTACTGATCAAGATGGACCTGACATTAATGCAGGTTTGGCCAAAATCCTCAAAAACCTCTTGGGGGAAAAGACGAATGAGGAAAAGCTCAACGAAATTAAGAAACGCTACCCCAAGCCAAAAAACTGTGAAATCTTGACCGAAACCAAAGTCAATTCAGCGATATGGAACAACATCTCAGAGAAGGCAAGGACAGGAGACATAAAGCTCCAAAAGGCTCAAAAAGCACTAGTAAAAGGCATAACTGCTGTGGTCCAAGTGATCAATGAAGTACTAAACAAATCAGAAATGCCACCAAAAGAAAAAATTGTGGACACCCTTATGGATGGTGTGCAGTTACTGGCCAATGCCAACATAGAAGTCAACATAAGACGTAGAGAAGCCCTGAAACCAGAGCTTCACACTAGTTACCGCTACTTATGTGCCCCATCAAATCCTATAACTACTGAGTTATTTGGAGATGATTTACCCAAAGCTGTTAAAGATATAACCGACACCAATCGGATTACTTCAAAGATTAGTAGAGAGCGAAAAGATGGCTACAAAAGGTCCAGGGATACCAGTGCTTCAGACAAGTATGGGAAGAGATACCCATACAAATACTCAGGATCAAAAAACTACAACAGCCCCTTCCCCAGCAAGAGGGAAGGGGGGAAGAAAAGTGGTCAAAAGAACCAACACTAGACAACCAAACTGAAACCAACCCAGAGGTAAGAAACTTAAAGGTTGCTGGCAGGCTAAGATTTTATTTGTCAGCTTGGACAAACCTTACCTCAGACAAGAAAATATTAGACATGGTGCAACACTGCCATCTTGAATTTATTGAAACCCCAAAGCAAAACTATCCTATACCATCTATGAGATTTAGCCCTAATGAGGCTGAAATAATTGATTGTGAAGTAACCCGATTACTAGAGAAAGGGGTAATTGAAAAAGCTATCCCCATTGACACTCAGTTTATTTCTAACATTTTCCTTAGGAAAAAGAAAAATGGCTCTTATAGAATGATTCTCAATCTGAAAGGACTCAATGAGTCAATAGAGTACATCCATTTCAAAATGGAGAGCCTAACATGTGCCATACAATTAATGAAGAAAAACTGTTATATGGGTTCCATAGACCTCACTGATGCATATTATACTGTGCCTGTAGCAATAGAACACAGAAAATTTTTAAGATTCATTTGGAGAAACAACCTTTTTCAATATACTTGTCTTCCAAATGGACTTGCATCAGCACCGAGATATTTCACAAAACTCTTAAAGCCAGTGTATTCTACTCTGCGTAGTCAGGGATACCTAAATGTAGGGTATATTGATGACTCTTATATACAGGGGTCCTCAGTTGTGGAATGCACCAACAACATTTTGGCCACACAGAGGCTCTTTGAGTCATTGGGGTTCATTATAAATTCTGAAAAGTCAGTGTTGCAACCTTGTCAAAAGTTGTCCTTTCTTGGCTTTATCTTAGATTCTGTTCAGATGAGAGTATATCTTACACCTGAAAAAGCAGACAAAATAGTCTCAGCCTGCAAACTACTGTTAAAGAAAAGGTTGACCACTATAAGAGAGGTTGCTCAAATTATTGGGCTATTAGTATCTTCTCTGCCAGGAGTCCAATATGGGCCCCTGTTCTATAGAAACATAGAAATAGATAAGAATAAGGCTTTGAAACTTAATAATGGAAACTTTGAAGCACCCATGACATTGTCAAATGACTCTAGAAGTGATCTGAATTGGTGGGTTGCTCACCTACCAGGAGCTTATAAGAGTGTTTCCATTAGCAACCCAGATATTGAAATGACAACAGATGCCTCAAAAACAGGGTGGGGGGCAGTGTGTAATGGAAAGGCAGCACAGGGTATGTGGTCCCCTGAAGAGAAACAAAAGCATATCAATGAACTTGAAATTCTAGCAGTATTCTTTGGGGTGAAATCATTCCTCTCTTTACTAAAGGGACACCATGTTGCTATTAAAAGTGATAATTCTACTACAGTTTGCTATATAAATGCAATGGGAGGTACAAAATCCATTGAGTGTAATTCACTTACAAAATCCCTGTGGATGCTCTGCATGCAAAACAATATCTGGTTAACTGCATGCCACCTTCCAGGTGTTCTCAATGTGGAAGCTGATAAACAATCTAGGGTATTTAATGTGAGAACTGAGTGGCATTTAAAGCCAGAAATCTTTGCCAAGATTACTGACAAACTTGGAACTCCAGAGATTGATCTTTTTGCATCAAGGCTAAACAACCAGTTGCCAAAGTATGTCTCCTGGAAACCAGATCCAGGAGCTATGCATGTAGATGCATTCTCTATCTCTTGGGGTGATAAGTTTGTTTACATATTTCCCCCATTTTGTCTCATCTCCAGATGTCTCCAGAAGTTAGAGAAGGAACAAGGAAATGCATTGTTGATAGCTCCTGTCTGGCCCACACAGGTGTGGTGGCCCCAAGTACTCAGCCTCCTTGTAGCAGCTCCTCTGATGCTCCCACATCAGAAAGATCTGCTCACTCTCCCACACTCAGGAGCTCAACACCCCTTGAAGAACAAACTCCAGATGATGGCATGTTCATTGTCAGGGAACACTATCAAGCAAAGGGAGTATCAGAGGCAGCTGCCAGATTACTCATGCAATCATGGAGAGAAGGTACCAAAAAACAATATTCAAGCTACCTTAAAAAGTGGACACTTTTTTGTGCTGAAAGGAAAGTCAATCATTTTCAGCCATCTATAGGACAGGTTCTTGATTTCTTCTCTGAGCTTTACAAACAGGGACTTACATACAGTGCTATTAACACTGCAAGAAGTGCAATTTCTACATTTGTCACAGTAGCTGATGGAAAGAGTGTTGGACAACACCCACTTGTTCAACGCTTACTCAAGGGGATTTTTCAATCCAGACCACCCAGGTCAAAGTACAAGGAAATATGGGATGTTCAAGTAGTACTAAAGTACTTGGGTACACTTCACCCAGTTGAGACATTAACTCTGAAACAGCTTACCCTCAAGCTTGTCATGTTATTATTATTAGTTACTGGCCAGAGGGGCCAGACTATTCATATGTTAGATGTTAAAAACATGTTTGAGTCTCAGAACAAAGTTACTTTTGTTATTTCAGACCATGTTAAACAAAGCAAACCAGGATTACCTAACCCTCGGGTTGTTCTTGAACCTTTTGAAAAGTCATGTATTTGCGTTGTTACTACATTGAGAGAATATATTGCAAGAACCAAAGCTCTTAGAGATAACACTAACTCAAAGTTACTTATAAGTTATGTAAAACCTTACAAACCTGTAAGTAGAGATACTATAACTAGGTGGGTGCGAGAAGTTATGGCTCAAGCTGGAATCAATATATCTATCTACTCTCCCCACAGTACCAGGGCAGCTTCTACTTCAGCAGCCAGTAGGGCGTCTGCTAATCTAGATGACATCTTGAAGACTGCAGCGGGATGGTCATCTGAATGCTGCTTTGCTCGATATTATAAAAAGCCTATAGCTAGTGTTTCCACTTATGCAAAATCAGTGTTGTCAGATGCATAAGATATATCTTGATATGTATAGTGCTTTGAATAGACAATAAATAGAGCACTTTGGGCTTCATGTCTGTGTATATACTGTATGTCATAGCCTTTAAATGCAGCATTTTGGGCTTCATGTCCGTGTTGCTTTAAAATCTCATGGGATCTCTCAGCACGGTAACGAGGTAGAATTTAAAAATTAAACGAGACTTACCTGGAAGTTGAAGTTTGATTGTAATTCTACCGAGTTACAGAGTGCTGAGAGATTACATGCCCATAACCCTTACCCACCCATGTAGGGATACCTTGAAGGGTAACACGTACATTCAGTCTTCTAAAACTGATTGGCGCATGCGCTTGCTATCTCATGTAATCTCTCAGCACTCTGTAACTCGGTAGAATTACAATCAAACTTCAACTTCCAGGTAAGTCTCGTTTAATTTTTAAATTCATCCACTTTATCTTGTTTCTGTGAACATAGTTGCACAAATTGAAAATCGATTGAAAATATCATTTTGTACATTCTAAAATTATCCTTCAAAAGGTCTCATAAATATTACTATCATTTTCATGATTATCCATCGTTATATGTTGATCTGCTAACATTGAGAATTATTGACATTAAAAAGTGCATTCAATGTAATCATGACTTTGTACAAAATACAGATCGCACTAAATATTTATAAGTTAATAATAAAAAATCATTTTTCCCATTGTTTATTTGGTGTAATTTTGCACTATTTACTAATTCCTGTTTCCTGGCTTAATTATTGAATACACCGTAGTCACCTTATTACGCAAAGGCGAGAATCTCCCAGTCTTTAATTTCTAGTTAAGAAAAAACATTGTAGATATTGTTAGTTCATTAGTTCGTTTTGAACACAGCTCTCAGGAAGGGCATGACTGTACACCGTGTATAAATAAACCTTATATAAGCCAACATTATGTTTAAGCAGTAGTGAAATATTGTTTAACTTATTAAAACTACTGAATTAAAGACGACAATATCTCCGTGTCTTACATGTCCGTTCACGACAGTGTACCCCAAAGGCTTCTGGGTAATTTGCCGATTTGCGACGTTGATAGATAGATCGAAAAGGTAAACCTAGACTCGAGCTGCCACAGGTAGCCCGAGTAATAACAAATCATGTATTTCTTCGTTCATGTTTCGGATGTTTTATGTATAGTATAAAGAACGAGAGAGAGTGTTTTATCGGATATAAAGATCCGAGCCGTAGGCGAGGATCTTTATACCGATAAAACACGATCTCGAGTTCTTTATACGGCTTAAAAAACTCCAACACATATTAGAGTTGTTCTCTAAAAGAAATTCAAAAATATCTTCATTTATCTTGGAGAAAATCGAGGTTAAAGTTGATGTAAATTAGGCCGAATCTTTATCAGGTATAAAGACACTCGTCACGGTGGCGATTTTCATTGTGTTTGCCTTATGAATTATTAATGAGTTTTTTAAATATGAATAAAAGACTTTACGCGACCAAACGCGAGGTCAAATAGAAACGTATAAATTGTCTGGTAATAATTTCGATATTAAAATTCAGTACAAAAACCTCAAGATCTCTTGAATGCTTGAATGAGGAATATAATTGACTTGCTTCTATGTATGTTCGTTAAGCAACATGAGAACTTCGTAGATTTCCAGCTCACAGGAAATAGTCTTTATCGCGAGGGCCTCCTTTCTACTCCATTTCGAGTTCGATATTTCATCAAAGTATTGGAGACGAAGCTCAATATAACAGCCCATTTTGAAGCTCTTATTAGTGTATATAGGTATACCTCGAGTTAAAAGCTCCACTGTACTTGTCGGACGAACAGAGGAAAAAAAGGAAAAAAAAAACATTTGCAGTTTATAACTCATTATACCCGGCCTATGGCCTGGGCACGAGTAATTATGATGTTTCCAAATTTGAGAGAAATCAAATCCAGAGAAGCTTTGGTTTGGCTGGACCTTTTGGCTGGACACCATCCATTTCTTTGTAATTTTGACAGGGTTTGAATGTTCCTAACATTGTTTCTATTAAGTCCAACTTGCCCAAACTTGATCAGCAGGCTTGTTGTATGCTCCTGTTTCATGTGATGGGGTATTTTCTTTTTTTTTTTTTTCTGGAACCCTACTTGAGTTGGTTTTGCAAACTTGGACCCAGTCCCTTGCTCTTTTTGTTTCCGGCCAATCTCCCCCTTTTTGAACTATTCCTGCCGACTTTTCGATAATCAGATGATCCCAACGGGACTTCTTCAACAGTTGGGAGGGAGTTGCTGGTATTCAGTTGTATATTGAGTTTCGGGATAGGATCGTGCAGTGTCGAAGGATAAGACGAGATCCTGAGTTTCGGGATAGGATTGGGATGTTAGTTTCGGGAATTTGGGGTATCACTAAAATTGGGGTAGAGAATCTACACGATTGGGCGTCGGGCAGCGATGGGGCTGGTAGTCCAGGACTCGCTTTCCTCCCATAACTCTATTGTCTGTAGGTCTTTGTGAAGCATTGTTGCACATTAAATAGTAATATATCCTCACTGCATACTCATTAACTCATCGTAGAATTAAGTTATGGGAGGAGTCCGCGACTGATGAGGTAATAAGAATGTAACAAGGATATAGGCAAGTCATTCTTGAGTTTGTTTTTGCGCGGTGAAATTTTGGATTTGTGTAATAAACTGCCGTATTCTCCTGTGGGATAACGTATAACTGAACGAAAACGTTCCTGGTTGAAATATTACAAAATTGCTGGTACTTTCTGGGAGCGCAATATCTACGTCGCATTCAATGACTTATTCCCTTTTAGGGATAACTTTTGGGAGTTAAAAAACCATGTAGAGTACATAGCAAATTGGTAGGGACGAGGAGAACGAAAAAACGCTATTGCCTTTATGGAGATGATTTGGGGGACACTACGGAAAGGCAAAGGGTGCACACATAAAACCAAGCAAATCGACTTCAAAATTCAATGGTTCTGGTCCATGCCATGCTATAGCATTAATTAGAGATCTAGAGCTAGGCTGCTTCGGCTCGAGGCCAACACATAGCAAAACAGAACTCAAAACTGCTGCATAGGCTGGCCAACCGCCACCAGGGGAGGTGGGTGGGTCGCGAAAGTTCCCGTTGTTCCGGCGTATCTTGAAGTGACCACTCCTAACACGAGTTGGCTTATTTATACTCGGAGCTAATTAATTATGCAGTGAGAATAGGACTTTATTTTAGTTTAAATGTGCCGTGACGAGACGTGTGTCCCCTAAAATTACAACACAATGTGTCTCAAAGGTCAAAATGGGTTAAAGGGCAAATGCGTTGATTGCTAATCAAATTCTTAACAGCCTTCCGAAGAACACGGGTTTCTATCTGGGGTGTTAGCTAGGAAATGGGCGAGGACATTATAAGACTAGTCGTTTCTAGTAGAAAGTGAAATGCTGCGAGCAGAAAACGGTTGGCAGGCGCGTAGCGTGGTCATTTGGCAAGTACGCGCGGATGTGTAGGCTGTAAAAAGGAACGTTTTGTCTTCCTTCGTAGGTTTTCCGGCAGCCCACGGGCTGGCTTGCAATAGAACCGACTAAACTAAGCAAAAAATGAGATGTTTTACATTTTTATTTCTTGTTTGAGATAGTAGAAAACATGGAAAACAATTAGAAAAAACTTCCCACCTCGAGTACGCACGTGCGTATTATATTGGCGCAATGAACGCTACGTGCCTGGTTGGTGTATCCACGTCAGCAGAACTGCTCCTCTAAAACTCAAAAAAGGACACTGCTTTCTAGAATAGATCAAATTTCCTTGTCTATCCCATCTTATTTTGATTGGACTTCGCTTTAACTAAGAGTCTAAGGTAATCGACTTTTCAAAAAATGGACGTTTTGCTAAATCTGTGAAGTCAATAATCCTAAATTTGACTAGACGCATACCTGCGTGAACTCAGGCACTCGTTACACTATGGTTGAAGGAATGCGTTCGTAGACAAACTCTCTAAGCTTTTTGCTCTTGTTCCTCAGACTTTTCAGAGTTAATTGCAGTGATATTCTGCTTGGTTTGCGATCTCGCCATGATCATGCTTACGTAATTTAATAGAACCATGATTTTCAGAAATATACTCCGCATAACGGGATCTGATGTTTTCTCTTATATTCATTGTGATTACTGAGTAGTTGTATACGATATATAATATCACAATCATTTCATGGTGAACTCGCAACACTTTGTGCAAAGGTGTCTACACTAATAACACAAAGTACGCGATTATTTAGAGTAACTGCATGTGTAGTCGTTTTAATGAAACCATCCTAAACGGAGAAAATTGTCTACAACAATTTGAAGAAGCACTATATTAATCCTATCATTAAAGTCACATGGCATAGGTGTAAACATTGTCTCTTATGTCATGATCTTTTCCGCTAAGAACGCGTACAAGACTATGTGTTGATCAGCAGAGATTTCAGGCCCCAGTTTTTTTGAATTGTCGTACGTAGTATCAAGAAGTAGCAGTTTCATCACTTGTACGGAACCATTTGTGATTGTATTTCGTAACCTTAGCTCATTTGATATATATTACAGTATTCGTGCTTACTCTATTCAGTGACAGTGACGAGACCTTTATTAATCAATGCTAATATATGGGCCATTCTACGCATGCACTTAGACTTCACGCATGCGCCTTAGAGACTCGACTGCGATTTGTGAACGCAAACCAAACCCGAATTTTAAACTCAGGCCTCCTGCGGAACGCCCGAGTATAAATGGCATCAAAACATTCCGTCACCTTGACATGTATTCCATATCTATATTATACGCACTACTGCTGGATCCACTACAGCTATCAACCACGAATGCAAATTCCTTGCACCCAAAAACATGAAAAAGGCTAAGAAAAAAATGTGAAAAAATTGTTATGAAGGTATAGAGGTTTTTAAAACATCAAGCTGTCTCCAAGAAATTGGCCTCGCGTTCTGAGGTTCTGGGCAGCGATTTGGGTAGCCATAGGGGCCAACAGAGGGTAGGGTCCCCAGGAAAGAAAGCAAGGTAGTATTCTCTGTAAACAATGGACAGCTGTAGAAGCGAGGCTCGACATAAGAGCCGCTCGATTGACCTTGTAATGCATGAAAGGGAACCCCACCCTCTGTTGACCCTAGGCTCTGAACTAGGTCCAGAATTAGAGCTTTAGCTAGCCCCCCCGAGGTCAACAGAGAGGAAGGATGGGAGGTTAAATTGGACCGAATGTGGTGATGGTACGTAATTCATTTTGCCTTGGCTCTACGGGTCACGATAGATAGCTGTATCTCTCTGGAAATGCAATGCCAGAAAATGCGTAAACCCGTGGCTCTCCAGGGCGCCTTCACTACCGGTACTCCTCTATCAATGCAATCCTTTAAATTCGTCACCCCGTGGCTCTCGCTTACGCCAACAAAACTCTAGAAATCCAACCGCTCTGCAGTCCTCGTAGACTGCCATTTCGTTGATGAATAGCTCCACCTCGCAGTCAATCCCGGACCGCCCTTCTTCCCCACATGGAAATTCACTTGGCAGTCTCCGACTGCCATTTCTCTCACCTAACTTCACTAATTCGCAGTCCCGGACTGCCATTTCGTCCACATATCTTTCAGACCGCCTTTTTACTCGCATGTAAATTCACCATGTAAACTCCCTCCCATGTAAATGCCGGACTGCCATTTCTTTCGCGTGTAAATAACTTCGCAGTCCCGGACTGCCATTTTTTTTCACATAAATTCACTTCGCAGTCCCGGACTGACATCTTTTCCACGCGTTAAGTCACTTCGCAGTCCCGGACTGCTATGCCATTTCTTCCACATAAATTCACTTCGCAGTCCCGGACTGCCATTCCTTCCACATAAATTCACTTCGCAGTCCCGGACTGCCATGTTTCACGCGAATATATTCACTTCGCAGTCCCGGACTGCCATTTCTTCCACAAAAATTCACTTCGCAGTCCCAGACTGCCATTTCCTCCACATAAATTCGCTTCGCAGTCCCGGACTGCCATTTCTTCCACGTTAATTCACTTCGCAGTCCCGGACTGCCATTTCCTCTACATAAATTCACTTCGCAGTCCTGGACTGCCATTTCTTTCACATAAATTCACTTCGCAGTCCCGGACTGCCATTTCTTCCACGCGAATAAATTCACTTCGCAGTCCCGGACTGCCATTTCTTCCACATAAATTCACTTCGCAGTCCCGGACTGCCATTTTAGTCTACGTGTAAATTCACTTTGCATTCCCGGACTGCCATTTCTCCAGCGACGCGCAAATCGACTTCGCAGTCCCGGACTGCCTTGAGAAGTGCTCTCGGTCTCATTAAAGCATAAACTTAACATGGAACACACTTAACAGTCCCCAGCCACCCTGGCTGCCACTGCAAACTCCTAAAACTAACAACGCAGTGGGACATAAAATAGACGAGCAAAAGGCGAAAAGAACCAAATGTAGCCCCAACCTAGCCCGTCCCAAGGGTAAACAAATGGGTGATTAAGACTTTGAGCAACAATTCCCGTAATGAGTGTATTAAGCAAAATTACCGGGCGCAACGATCCAACTCATACCTATGCAAATTCGTGAGAAACCAAAGTTTGAAGTTACGCCCCAATAAAATCAAAACTAAAATGCAAGAAGAACGACTGAACAAAACTGTACTGTACTGTACTGTACTGTACTAAATAAACAAAGGATGAAACAAATCAATGCATGACTAATGAACTAACTGGAAACAAAGATCGAAGTCATGAGGCGTAACACAAAGCATACAAGACGAATGCAAATTGCTAAAGCAGGATGCTAATGGCAGGACTGACCAAAGTAACACAAAATATATGATAAACGCGGTTTGAGTTAATGATAAAGCTAAAAATGGGCAGCCAACGAAAGTAGTGTGGAAAGCATAGAATAAACCACGAAGAAACAATTATGAAAAAAGGAACAGAAACAATTGAAAGCCTACCCAAACCGGCGAGACGACTGATAAAACGCAAATTACAAACTTATTGCAAACTTGGACAAGAAAAACCTAGACTAGCGGCTACAAATACAAAATGACTACTTGCCAAATTGGGAATAAACCCCGGGAAAACCAAGAGAAAACGTCCGAGTCACAAACACTGAAATTTCCTCCATACGTTTACCAAAGAGAGCTGGAGCCGTTGAGCTCGATAACTCTGCTAACTAGCCATGTTCAGTTTAGCCAAGATTAGTAGGAAAGCCAGAACGTTGAGGGTGCTGAAACTACTCAGAGAAAGAATCTTGAATTAGAGCTGGTGGCGGTTGACGATGATGGTGAAGAACGAAAGTTCCCGTTGTTCCGGCGTATCTTGAAGTGACCACTCCTAACACGAGTTGGCTTATTTATACTCGGAGCTAATTAATTATGCAGTGAGAATAGCCTGTGGTTTCCATATTGTTGGTACTGACCCTGGAGAAAGTATTCTAGGGGATCCTTCTATATGAACTTTTCGTCGAAAACAAGAATTCTCGAAGTGTTCAGAGCAAACAAACTTGCACCACTTTGAGAGTGTTGTTTTGTCTTTAGGAGATTTATGAATTGAAATTCCTAGTTCCAAATTTGATGTATTGCTACATCCCTGCACAACACAACGTTGCGACGGCATGCTTCTTAATTCAAGATAATTTCTACTTCATTTGAGAGACTACAAAGTCGAATGCGGCTCTACATGTATATGTATTTTATGATATCACGATTTAATGTTAAGTCGATGACGTCATTTCCGTTTTTGGCTCTTTCTGCAGTCGGCTTTACATTTGGGCCTTCGAAAAACGGGCTTGACACTGTTTTTTTTATTAGAAAACGCAACCAAATCATTTACGAATAATCTACAGTACTAAGAGAAGCATTTTTACTTGTTTTCAAAGGTTTACAAAAATACACCAATTTTCATCAGAGTAGCACTTTAAATATTAATTTTTTTCTAGTCTGATTTCAACATAAATCGTGAAAGAAAATATCGTTGATCTGTGAATAGTTCGGGAGTCCTTCGGGAGTCCCGGAATAAAAAATCATATTTCCTTCAATCTCGTACCCAGAGCCCACATTACTTTCGGCCTGCAGTCAATTGCGTCGAGAATGCGTAGTGGCATAGTTAACACATTTGCGAGTGAGTGACCCAATAGGTTCTACTTCATGTATGGCACCATTCTAGTTAGACAATAGATAGATTGGATTTGCAATCCACGAGTTAAAAAGCTTCTTGAAGACGGATGGAAACGCCCTTCACTCCATTCATCAGGCTTAGATGAAAGTTTTGCAAGGTGTCAAGTTCTGTTTGATCGGCAAATAACAGTTTTATCTGTTATATCTGTTAATTACCTCTCGAACTTCACATTTTGTTAAGCGAAAATGCACTATTGAAAAGCAAGCTAAATGAAGCAGAAATAGAAATTATAAGAACCAAAGAAGAAAACTCTAGCCTTATATCTGCTTTAAGATTACTAAATGGAAGCTATTTAGAGCTGATAAGTAAGACCACAGAAAATGGTAAATCTTCGATTACCACTGCTACAGACGAAATGCCAGTTAGTCTTTCACAAGACGACGACCAGTTCAGCACAAGTGGAAATCCAGTTATAAATCCGGATCCAACCAAAAAGTCAATAAGCAGTCAAATCGACGATTACAGAACCAGGCAGAGGGAAAAATATGGAAAAACTTATGCTAAGGCAAATTGTACAGAGGAACACCAATCTACACAAAATAAAAAAATCGTGCGTGACGAAAAAGTGGAAGATCAAATCAAAGAGTACAAATCAAAGCAAAGCGATAAATTCAACCAAAAACAGACCGATGGGAACGTAGACAATCGACCATCGAACGATCCTCAACCCAAGAAGAAGAAGAAGAAAAAAAAGCCCACGGACAGCACTGCAAAACCACAAACATCAAATACAGTTCCCAAGCAACCAATCAATAGCAACGTCGATAAAGGAAATCAAAATCGTCCAACAGTAGTTATTATTGGCGATTCCATGTTAAAGAATGTCCATGGATGGAGGTTATCGAAAAAAGTGCGAGCTGAAGTTAAATCTTTTTCTGGTGCCACGGTTGAGGATATGTTTGACTATATCAAACCTACGCTAAAGAATCAACCCGACGAAATAATAATTCACATTGGTACAAATAACTTGAAAAGAGGCAACCCTCGTGAAGTGGCAGAGAAAATAATAGACCTAAGCCACATGGTGTGCCTTCAATCACCAACGACTAAAGTAACTCTCTCTTTCCTCATAACAAGGAACGAACGATGAAGATAATCTAGCCGCCAAGGTGAAGCAAGTTAACTCTATTTTGCAAAAATTTGCCAGGCAAAATGAATGGGACATCATTACTAACTCAAACATAACAGAAGAACACCTAAACGGAAGCGGATTACACCTTAACCAAGCTGGAACTAAAATACTTGCCCTAAATTATTTAAACCATATTAAAGCATCTATAGTTGCAAGTAAGTGAGATATACTAGATATAGACTTAGATATTCAATCGGAGCCTATTGGCAAACAAGATTTTAACTCAGAGTCATTGCACTTATCTTTTCCCGCTAAGCGCGGATTTAAGATAGTGTGTCTCAACATAACTAGTTTGCCTAAGCATATCGATGAACTACGCGTTTTCTTATCAGAACTATGGTTTGATGTTTTCGCAGTGAACGAAACTAGACTACATGAAACCATAAGTGACGATGAAGTGCATATTGAAGGTTATGATATTGTGCGGCGTGATAGGCCTGTAAGCGGAAGGAATGGAGGGGGTGTTTGTTTCTACGTTCGGAGCGACATAAACTTTGTTGTTCGAAGAGACCTTAGCTCGACTGAACTGGAAATTCTATCAATTGAAATTCGTAAGCCTAGGACTAAACCTTTCATCGTTTCGACCTGGTATAGGCCACCAAACTCTTCGATCGCCCTGTTTTCTCACCTAGAAACGTTTGTCTCTAGGTTAGACACCGAAAATATCGAATACATATTACTAGGAGACTTAAACTGCAATGTTTTTGCTGAAAACGATCCTAATACTTCTGCTCTTATGAACATTACTACTGTTTATGGTTTAGACCAGTTGATTAAGAGCCCTACTCGAGTGACTTCACACAGCAGTACCTTGATAGACCTCATTTTTACTTCAAATTTGAACAACATTGTTTGTTCGGGGGTATCGCACATCGGCATTAGTGATCACAGTTTGATTTATGCTTATCGAAAAATCGCGCAGCCTCCGCCATGTAGTGGCCCAAATCATATCTCATTTAGAAATTTCAAGATTTTCGACACTGCTAATTTTCGATCGGACATTCAACATCAACAATGGGATATGGCTGATCATAATAACAATCCTGATGACATGTGGTCCCAGTGGAGGAAATTGTTTTCTGCTGTGTGTGATAAGCACGCCCCTCTTAAAACCAAACGTACTCGTGCTTTACGAAGCCCCTGGATTAACTCTGAAATTAAAAAACGTATGCGCCAAAGAGATCGACTCAAAGCTAAAGCTATCAAAACCAAAGATCCTAAACTTTGGGACGCTTTTAAGAAGGCCCGCAATCAAGTAAATAACGAAGTGAAGGAAACTAAAAAAGCCTATTACAATAATAGTTTTCATGTCAACTCAAATAATTCGAAGAAAACCTGGCAGGCAATTAACGAATTAACTGGTCGCAAATCAAATAAATCAACCATAAACAGTATAGTAGTCGATGATGAAACCATTAGTGACCCGAAGAAAATTTGTAACAATTTCAACAGTTTCTTCGCTGAAATAGAATCTCTGACTCAAATTTTTAATGAGTCGATAAAAACAGGAATTTTTCCCACGGATTGGAAAAGAGGTAGAGTAACACCACTTTATAAAAATTCTGGGGAACGCACTGATCCCTCCAACTATCGACCAATTTCTGTCATTCCAATAATAGCTAAATTGATTGAACGAGTTGTTTACACCATATTCAGTCCATATCTAAGAAAATTGCATCAGATATAAGTGCTTTAAAAAGGATCAGATATTTTGTACCAAGAGAAACGCTAATTACAGTTTATAATGCTCTCATTCAACCACATTTCGATTACTGCAGTGCAGTATGGGATGGATGCAGTAAAGGTCTAGCAGACAAACTACAGAAACTTCAAAACCGAGCTGCGCGTATCATAACCTTCTCGAACTATGATGCACGAACCATTGATGTATTTAATAGTTTAGGTTGGGTACCCTTACAACAACAAAGAGCCTTTTCCAAAGCACTAATTATGTTCAAAACTTTAAACGACTTGGCTCCTGATTATATTTCATCAAAATTTATCGATCGTAGCAAAGTCAATAAATACAATTTAAGAAATACAGAACATAAATTAGCTTTGCCATTGCCACGAACAAATTACGCTAAGAAAAGTTTTAGTTATAGTGGTGGCTTTCTCTGGAACAGTTTGCCAAACGAGGTGAGAACAGCTACCACTATAAAGTCATTTAAATCTCTATATCTAAATAATGAAATGTAACTATATCATTTCGTATTATTATTATTATTTTCTTTTAAGGCACGGCATCCTTGTAAAGCAGGTTTTTATTATTATTATTATTATTTTATTGAAGTATTATATCTTATTTTTATATAAGTATATAAATATAATATAGTTAAATAGAGTATAGCATAGATTAATATCGTAGTAGTTTTTATTATTATTATTATTAATATTTTAATGTAATTTCTCCTGAAGGATTTACCGTGGATAAATAAAGTTATCTATCTATCTATTTTTCGAAACCTTCATATATATAAGCCTGATAACTGGAGTAAAAGGCGTTTTGATCCGTCTTCAATAAGCCTATTATTTCCTAAAATGAAAATGTAAAGTTTGTTCACTAGAAAACTATTTCGAGCCACCTTAAGGCAAATAAAAGTCATTTTACCTGGGCAGGTTGGAAGATCATGTGACCATTTTCCCTGGTAACAGGTCAAAACTCTTTGACCATGAATCGATACCATGTGTTTGGAACAAACGAAAGTGACAGTTTGTCTGCCTTCCTTCGTGAAACCAAGCTGTCTTGTTGCTTTTGGAACATTACCAGGGTCTTTACATTTACGTATACCTAAAAAGAAATAAGCATATTACTGAAAGTGAACTTGCTCAGTAGATAGAATCACCATATATAGTACTAGTGTAGTTAAATGCATACACAGGCGAATATAAAAGCGGCTTCTCTAGAGATTATAAATGGATGAACAGGAAGTTTTTGATTTACGAATGGCTGTCAACTGTCAATATCCTTTGCGAATTACCTTCACAAATGGGCTTTGAATGAGACCAGCTTCCATCTGTACAATGTATTCTTGAAGAACCAATCAAGATTCTCCCATTGTCACAATTAAAATACACCACACTGCCATGCGAAAAGGCGTTTCCATGTCTTTGCCCAGCTTTGGGTGTTCCAGGGTCACTGCAATCAGCTACATAAGAGAATGCACATTTCAATAATTAAAATAACTCTAAGAAAAAAAGGAAAATGAATATGAACTGACGTAAATTTCAGAGGTTTACACGTTTGTGACAACATGGTCGTATAAATAACCTTACCTCTGCACACCGGTAATCTCTTGTGACTCCATGTCCTATCATGACATGTAATGTTGTGTGGCCCTCGAAGAGTATAGCCCGGTTTGCAACGGAACCTTACAGTTGCACCAGACTCAAATTTGTTGTCCAGAAGTTCACCATTTTTTGGTGCATTAACATGCGGACATCTGCCTGTGAAATCCAATTGCAAAGCAAAATCAATATCATAGGGGTACCAAAGCCGGATCATTTATAATGCAACATTCCGGCAGAAACTAAAATATATGTCTCAATAGTCCAGTTTTCCAATTACTAGAGACCGCTGAGATTCCTGACAAAAGGCGCATTTATACAGCGTTAGCCTCCTTTTCAAGAAAACCCATGGGAATAAACTCGATTTTTGTATTGTTCTTTATGCTTTTCTCTCGCTGGTATTTTTGAATAATTTACGTTGACGCGAGACTAACGCTGTATAAATGCGTCTTTTGTCAGAAAGCTCAGCGGTCCTAGTAAATGGAAACTGGACTATTCAGTTTGTAGTATATAGCTATTTCAATTAACGTTGTCGTTGAAAAAAAGTCTAAAGGCTAAAGCCTTTCAAATATATTTGGTGTACTATAACAAACTTCTCTGTATCGACTCTGTAGGCTATCTGAGAAATTAAGGAATATGTGTCCAAGTTGTAGAATTTGCAAGCATACAGTGAGTTTTTATTGTAATGATGTCACCGTGATAAAACTTTTTCGTGAGCTTTAGGCTCTAGGCTTTTTTCAGTGACAACGTTAATTGAATTAGCTATTTGTTATTTAAGCTATTAGTCTATAATCCTCTTAGACCTCTTACAGTGCATGTATATCAAACCAGCTTATATTCCACAGACTGGTAAGTTACAAAGTTAAGGTATTTCACCTCAGTTCGCAACCAGCCGTACCGAGCATTTAGATACGGCCGTTTGACTACCTTATTTTTAATCGATTTTCATCAATTTTTCAGACTTCACTGCAATAAGATGGAAATTTCTAAAACTTGTAAAAATTTCGAATTTGCTTTTAATTAAAGCAGATTTATAAGAGAAACATCAAATTTTCTGAAACCTGATTTCCGAACAAATACGATGGTACCTAGAAAAATCCAAAGTGCCACGATAAACTATAGCATATAATAAAATAAATATCTGAAAATCAGAAAAAAAATTTCGAGCTGATTTCGAATAATCCGAGAAAACATTTCGGTCTTGTGACGATGAGCTCGTACGAGTGCATTCGTAAATTGCCCATTTTCTTTACAAAATATTTACTTCTGAACCTCTAATTTGCAGCGAAAGATTTGTTTGATATATGGAATGAAACTGTGAAAGTACGAAGGTATTTCTCTTCGTAATCATCGAGATTTGATTTTCTAAAGGAACTGTAGTATATTTTTCAAGTCCTAAAAAGTTTACTTTGAGCGCTATCCTGATTATTTTCAAAACTGCGCCGACGATTTTGTTCTTACTTCCTGAGCTGTTTCTTTATCATATGCAGAGCATCATCGCGAAGTTTCAATTTGATTGAAACATTTTAACTTTGTCAAAAAAAATAAAAATCTTCGCCTCAAGACGCGTTTGAGACTTCATGTTCTGTCTACACTGTCGAAAGCCCACGAAGCAGTGTTAATTTATTCAGTCATTTATGCTAGTCGTGTTATTTTTCCTTTTATCTAATAATGCCGAAAGTTTCTAGAGCTCATCAAATACGTCTAAAAAACCTTTCGAAAAGGGCTACAATTAATGAGAACGACAAATCTAAAGGTTTGGTTGATAGACAAGCTACGAAAAGGGATCAACTCCTTCGGTACAGGAGGGAAAAACTGAGAGCAATCAACCATCAACGACGTCGTAATGGGAAAGTGCTGACCGCACGTGGAAACTATTTACCTCCTGTACTTGATGAGCTCTAGAAACTTTCGGCATTATTAGATAAAAGGAAAAATAACACGACTAGCATAATAATTACCATGCAGGAATGCGTTACTTACACTGAATAAATTAACACTGCTTCGTGGGCTTTCGACCGTGTAGACAGAACATGAAGTCTCAAACGCGTCTTGAGGCGAAGATTTTTATTTTTTTTGACAAAGTTAAAATGTTTCAATCAAATTGAAACTTCGCGATAATGCTCTGCATATGATAAAGAAACAGCTCAGGAAGTAAGAACAAAATCGTCGGCGCAGTTTTGAAAATAATCAGGATAGCGCTCAAAGTAAACTTTTGAGGACTTGAAAAATATACTACAGTTCCTTTAGAAAATCAAATCTCGATGATTACGAAGAGAAATACCTTCGTACTTTCACAGTTTCATTCCATATATCAAACAAATCTTTCGCTGCAAATTAGAGGTTCAGAAGTAAATATTTTGTAAAGAAAATGGGCAATTTACGAATGCACTCGTACGAGCTCATCGTCACAAGACCGAAATGTTTTCTCGGATTATTCGAAATCAACTCGAAAATTTTTTCTGATTTTCAGATATTTATTTATTTATTATATGCTTTAGTTTATCGTGGCACTTTGGATTTTTCTAGGTACCATCGTATTTGTTCGGAAATCAGGTTTCAGAAAATTTGATGTTTCTCTTATAAATCTGCTTTAATAAAAAGCAAATTCGAAATTTTTACAAGTTTTAGAAATTTCCATCTTATTGCAGTGAAGTCTGAAAAATTGATGAAAATCGATTAAAAATAAGGTAGTCAAACGGCCGTATCTAAATGCTCGGTACGGCTGGTTGCGAACTGAGGTGAAATACCTTAAACTGCTTTGCTTTGTAGTCACCTACGCCACGAAAGTGTTTTGGTTGAAAAATTGTTCATCAAACTCCAACTCTATTGTATTAAGCAGGGTGACAGTTAAAAAGCTGATGTGGACCTACAAGAGTAGCCTCCTCCGCAGGCAACTCCTTTTCTTTCTCTTGGGCTTCCTGTTGCAAAGATGAGAGACTGGGGACGAGCAAAAAAGGATAAGGGGGAGGGGGAGAGGGAAGAAAGAAAGAGAAGAGGAGTTGGCTACTCCTCCTCCTCGCTTCTCCTAAACTCTCGCCTCCAGTCTTCATTCTTCCCGTTCGATCCCACAGGAAACCCAATAAAGGAAAGGAAAGGAGTAGCCTGCGGAGGAGGCTACTACAAGAGCGCAAATTGTCGGTTTATCCCATCAAATAATGTACTTAATGACGCCGATGTACATTTAAAACCTGCATCAATAATTTACGAAGTATATGAAGGACAATAAAGGAAAATGCAGATGATTCATTAAAACAATTATGACACCAAAAGTGAGTCAAGTCAATCTAAATTTTGTACATATATGAATATTTACAATTTTCAATATTTTGTTGTCCGCCAACTCAAGCCTGGTTTTCACAAGCGAAGGAAGCAGAAACAGAAACAACACACACAATTTCATTTATGCTCTGCTTGTTGCCTCTCTGCAAGTACAGTGCAACACTGAGTCTGCGTATTTTGCTTCCGCATCTGCTGTTGTCGTTAGTGAAAGCTTACCAACACAGGTAGGTATTTCACCTCTCCACTGTCCATTGTCACATTGCAAATCTCTCCTTCCTTTTAATCGGTATCCGTTGTTACACTTAAATGATGTCCATTGAGCATGTTTGGCATTGTTGTTAGTTCTGTAGCCATTACGGATTCCAAGAACTGGACAATTACCTTCAAAATTGATTGCACTCAATGAACGACAAAGTCAGACAAATGCAAAATTCCAAATGCTATTATATGATAAAAAATTAAACTTTTTCGCAATGGTCTATATATCCTATTAGAAAGCGAATAACTTACGGAGACATCGAGGTGGCCTTTTACTCCAAACTCCACGATTGCAATGAATAGTTGATGGTCCAAACAAGGAATATCCAGAATTACAAACGAACTGGAACTTGAATTTCGTGCCTTGTTGTGTGCCATTACTGATAGCATCAGGTTCTCTGCATGGAACTGAAAAATGCAGATGCGTTTCACAAGATCAAAATCATGATCTCTAGAGAAAAGTCGGAATTTGATCAAGATTTAATCTAAGCTAAGCTAAGGGACAACATTCACCAGGAAAAATCGTGAATATATCAGAAGGTACATACCTTTGCATTCTGGAAAATCGTGCGTCCAGCCGCCATTTAAACAAATGGTTTCATTTTGTCCTTCAAGTTCTTGTCCTTTATTGCAACCAAATGTCAGCCTTGTACCGTGTTCGAGCCAGTCGCCTCGTTGTAAAACAATAGAATGTACTTGCACAGTACCAATGTTATTTGGAACCTTACAGCGACCTTAAATGGGAATAGGGAACAAACATTATAAGATCTCTATAGAAAAGCCGGAATCTGATCAAGATTTAATCTAAGAGACAGCATTCATTAGGGAGAAACTGTCACGGCCGTTTTTCTGCCATTACGAGGAGTTCCTGGATTACTACAAGACTCTTGAGTTTTGAAAGTGATAACTAAACTTAAGGAGCAAGGATGGCACAGTTGGTTAGTGCGCGGCCTTCGGTGCAAGAGGTCCAGAGTTCGATCCCCGGATCTCACATCTTTGTTTCAACTTCTTTACTTTCTGTGTAGCTTTAAGTAGCTTTAAATACCCTCAAAACGGAGCATTGATGGAGAGTGGGAAGTAAAATGAGCGCACCGTCGACCTCAAGTTTATCAGTTACTCAAATTACTGTCACTAGTTATCGACATAAAATATGGTCGCTTTACTTTTACTTGAACAAGTTTATTAGTTTTGTATGACAAAGCATATTATAAAAAGAGCTAAATAGTATGAGACACAACATCAATGAGAGAAAATGCTGCAGTACTATTGGGACAGCTGATTGTTTTAGCACATAGCAACAGAAGAACATGCATAACAACAAAAGAATTTTCCTCGTGGAGTTTTCAAGAGCCAATTAAGCCTAATCGTTTGTCCTAAATTCTCAGTGTTTTCACGTGTTAGGAAACAATTAAGTTGAGTTTCGGGCTAATGCGACTAACAAGAGCGAGGAATGTACATTTGCAATCTAGCTCAAACCACACACAAAGACACCTTACCTTTGCAGTTGGGCACTGATTTATCCCATCGTCCATTGCTGCATCGCAGTGATCCAGGCCTATCTAATGTGTAGCCACTGTAACAGTAGTATCTCACAAAACTTCCATGTGAAAAGTCATTCCCGATCTTTCTACCATTTTGTATCGAGCCTGGGTCAGGACATGGTGCTGTAACAAAGGTCCACGGGTAATAAGTTTATATTTCAAACAATTCATCTTTACTCGACTCATTATTCAATAT
>JALIZF010000953.1:0-110308 GCA_029948255.1 Telmatactis stephensoni | reverse complement strand
AAACTTGCCTCAAAAGTGCATTTATATACTTTAATTCAAATTTTATTTGGACTTAAGTCAATGTACAAAAGTACAGAACTCAAAGTCGGTACAAAACTAAAAAAATTGTGTCGTTTGTCTGTCTATATGCTGTTATGGTCAAGTGTTCAATAGTAATTTGTCTAAAAAGAATCATTTATATCATACCTACTATCTAACCATCTTATTTGTCAATACCTATCCCCCACACCCTACGCCAACTATCAATTCTTGATTATTCCGGTACATATATACCAATGATTAATTGCCTCTATTTTTGCACTTTCTCCTATGATTACCTATAGTTACCTATCAGCTTTCTTGATTCTTCCTAGCTTTCTTCTTGATTTTACTTTAACTGAACAAAAGTTCACTAAAGCATCAGTTACATTTTGATAAAAAGGCAAGGATAATTTATGTCAAGGATGATTCTACTTTTTGATAAGAAAAGATAAAATTCTTGATGTAAATGATACTGTTCTGACTTAAATTGCATATATAGCCAGTTCAAGTCAGACCAGTAACACAGATATTTAAAATTTCATATTTTTCTCATCAAAAAGTAGACTGATCATACATGCCGTTAATTATCCTTGCCTTGCCAGTTTTTTGGTCCAGGGTAACTGGAACTTAATACTACTAGATTTCGAAAGGAAAGGAAACATTTGATGACTTTTTAACAACTACAGATTTTGGACGTGTTTTAAACTCTTTTAGATATCTCTGAATAACTATACACTGCAAAAACGCGCGGGTAAATTTATTCAAAAAATTGAGTAAATAGGTGCATCCACAGTAACTCACTTATCCGAGTAAATTTACTCAGTTATTTGAGTAACTGCGTACCCTTTACTCAAATAACTTAGTAAATTTATCCGATAAGTGAGTTACTGGGCGCATCGATTTATTCAAGTTTTTGAGTAAATTTACTTGCGCGTTTTTGTAGTGATATACAAAGATTTTAAAAGAAATTCACCTTTGTGAATTCACCAAAGTTATTCAGAAAGAATGGCCAAAGACAAGTTATGGTAAACACTATTGAAACTATTGTTACCTGATCAAATGAAAGTTCTTGATTCTATAGGAAAGCTTTTGTTTTAAGACTGTGTCTGGGTATGTCAATGTTATCGATTTAGTTTTGATTTTCTTTTGACGTGGAATTCCATTCTCTTCCTGTTTACAATTTTGTGGACACAAAAAGGCATGAGTGACCACTTGAGAATTTCAAACTTGCCACCTTGACATTTCTGTTCACAGAATATTAGAATTATATTCTATATTATTTTATTAGAATTGTATAAGAATATAGTAAGAAAATTTCTGTACATTTGCTATCAGCATCTCCGCTTTTGTTCTTGGTACCTAAGGCCGGATTAAGGTGGCTCGCTGTAGTTTATCATTGACTACACGTTTCATTTTATCGATTCATCAACTTAAGATAGACTGATTCAGACGACTTTTTGCAGCAGTTATCAGGCTTATAAGAAAGTTTTGATTGATTTCAATTTCAGCTCGGTCAGTGTTACCTTGGTAACGATAAACAAAGATGGCTGAAGTCAGTTTTGCTAAAACATGTAAAATATCTCGATTTCGATGAGCAACATGTGGCTAGGAAATAAACCGACAGAAATTTAAAAGTGGAGGAGAACCTCTCCAGCCAGACTTGCATTACACGGACACACCTCTCTATAACGGACAGGTCGCTATGTCCCAACAGCTGGAATCTCCATACATTTCCTTATAAATGAAACCTCTATTAAACAGACACCTCCCTATAACGGACAGGTCGCTATGTCCCAACAGCTGGAATCTCCATACATTTCCTTATAAATAAAACCTCTATAAAACAGACATCTCTCTATAACGGACAGGTCGCTATGTCCCAACAGCTGGAATCTCCATACATTTCCTTATTAATGAAACCTCTATAAAACAGACACCTCCCTATAACGGACAGGTCTCTATGTCCTTACAGCTGGAATCTCCATGAAACCTCTATAAAACACACACCTCCCTATAACGGACAGGTCTAGTTTAAGGCTACTGTAGAAAGTATTACCATACCTACTGTCAACTGAAGTTTAAATCGGCGTGACCATCAATTGCCTTAAATTAAGCTATTCTACCGTCTATTTATTTATGCTTTATGAAAATATATATAATGCGGTTTGTTCAAAATTGTTCTCACAAATCAAATTCGAGTTTCGTGCTTCAAGGTTCTAAAATATTCATAACAAAATACTAGGAAACTGTGTTACCCTTTTGCGACGGAAACACGTTAAATTGATATTCTTAATTCCAAGCAAAAAGGAAGGCAAAGGGAGGGACAGCACTTCAAATGCCCTTTCAAAGTTATTTCCTGATCCCAACCACGCTTTTCCAATATTATTTGTTTCCTCTGCCCTTTTGTAAACCTCTCTGCGTTGGCACCAGAACTTCTTGAAGCGAAAATCAATACATATTTCTGATCCCAACCACGCTTTTCCAATATTATTTGTTTCCTGATCCCACCCTATTCTAAACCCCTCTGGGTTGACACCACTGAGAGAAGTCCTTCAACGAAAATCGATACAATATGCAGTACAGCGATTCAGAAATCAATGCAGATTTCAACCTCGCCCAGCAAAGAAATTATATTTTCTTCTGGGTTGACACCAGAAGTCCTTGAAACGAAAATCGATACAATATGCAGTACAGCGATTCAGAAATGAAAGCAGATTTCAACCTCGCCCAGCAAAGAAATTATATTTTCCTCTGGGTTGACACCAGAAGTCCTTGAAACGAAAATCGATACAATATGCAGTACAGCGATTCAGAAATGAAAGCAGATTTCAACCTCGCCCAGCAAAGAAATTCTATTTTCCTATGGGTTGACACCAGAAGTCCTTGAAACGAAAATCGATACAATATGCAGTACAACGATTCAGAAATGAAAGCAGATTTCAACCTTGCCCAGCAATGAAATTCTATTTTCCTCTGGGTTGATACCAGAAGTCCTTGAAACGAAAATCGATACAATATGCAGTACAGCGATTCAGAAATGAAAGCAGATTTCAACCTCGCCCAGCAAAGAAATTCTATTTTCCTCTGGGTTGACACCAGAAGTCCTTGAAACGAAAATCGATACAATATGCAGTACAACGATTCAGAAATGAAAGCAGATTTCAACCTTGCCCAGCAATGAAATTCTATTTTCCTCTGGGTTGATACCAGAAGTCCTTGAAACGAAAATCGATACAATATGCAGTACAGCGATTCAGAAATCAAAGCAGATTTCAACCTCGCCCAGAAAGGAAATTCTGCCTTCCGGAAAGAACGGAAACCTTTATAATTGTGGTACTGATAGACTTGAGATTATTTCATGGGCGAGGGGAGACATACAATTATAACCGTCTAGAAGAAAAAAATGCGATACATCAGTAGATTATTAATAACGATTCAAAACACCGGAAAGTTATGGTAACAGGGAGGGAACAAACTAAAGTAGTTTCTTTCAATTCCGGCAGGGTTTTTTAATAGATTTATGCAAATTCATTGGGTTTTTTATACTGCAATTATTCGTTATTTTTAGCGTTTTCAAGGCTCACTTGTTACTCATGGTTTACGGTTCACTTGTATTACCTCCCTGGCGGGTTGCTTTAACGAGACTCGATCTTTCTAGAACCAAGAACATATTATTGCAAGAGCTAGAATTATACATTCATGTTTTTGTTTACAAAGTTAAGAATCCTGCTCAGCCGCCATTTTGTCAGTCAGAAAACTATGATACCGAGACATCTAAAGCATCCATTTTCATCCGAGCTGATTTTGCCAAGTAAATGCAGTATTTTTAACTAAATGTTGTTAACTAAGTATCATACTTTATTTTTGGATGATTACTAGCAGTGCTAGTTTTAATTTTTGTGAGTGTAAACAATAAAGGAGTGGCTGACTAGGATTGTTAAGAAACATTTGTTGAAAAAACAAAATGATTTTAAAATATCTATGCAAAAGCGACTTGGATTTTTAGTCAGTTTTACAATAGCAAAAACAACGTGTTTGGTTCGTAATTTTCAATGAATTATTCGAGAATAATGATTGAAATCTGAAAGAAACTGACTTTGGACTACTACTGCTGAAAGTCGTCCGACAGGAAGCAAAACATTTCAAAACAGTTTTTTTCTAATGAATGAATGACTAACTCGCTCCTGGTGGTCTAAATACCAATTATCAACTTTACATCTCCTTATGAAACAGTCTACTAATCGTTGTACCTGTTGTTCGATTTTGAGACTAGTGAGCTGGGGACAGAAGCCTGCAAAATGAAAGTCAACTAGACTTGTTCTGATTTGTTGCGAGACATTGTGTCTTGTCATTCACGCTTATTCGATCTTTCAGTTTACAAACACGACTTCCATAAACAAATCTAACAACAAACCAAAAGTTTGCTTGTTCAAAAATGTGTTCAGCTTATTTACGGCTGAAAATACAGATTCTTGAACTTTTTAAACACCAAAGATTTGAACTTTTTAGGAAGTACATATGTAAAAGACAAAACAGGATGACAATTGAAGAAAGCGCACGAAACCGAAAAACCCCATCACTCTCTTTTTGACGGATGCGGTCAACTTGGAGGAAATCACAACGAATCACGACTATTGTGGGAAAGAATAATATCACAAAAACTCGGTTGGTATTTCCTGATCTTTCGTTTTCAAATCGAGTAGAGAAATAACTGCACTTGCTTGTAATTTGTTCTAAGTTTCTAAGTTAAAAGTTCCCCAACTTCTTATCAGAAGATCTTGTAAACTTTGTACAAATTCGTTGTGCTAAAAATAGCTCATTTGTTAAAACAGACGATCCTCCCTGAGGGCAAGATAAATGAGATGTTCAGTTACATCTTGTGTTTTTTGTATTTGGTGTTTTGTTTTTGGATGTATTATTTCTTTTATTTCTATTATAATTTCTAGTATTATTCTATTATTTCTAACTCCCTAAGTTATTGTTTTTACTACTATTAGTACCTTCATGCAGTAAAAACTTTGTGATAGCAAAATCGGTGACTCAATATATATCGTCTAAGAGTTTCATCGCTGTACACTCACACTCTTCACTATGAGAGCTTATAGACTCACTTTCATTTTACAACCAACGCATTTCAAATTCTACTTCTTAACCCAAAATCTCCGAGTTCTTTCTAATTAAAAGTTACCTTATAAATCAAGCAAGTGAAACTTATTTATTCTAGAACATGTCTAGAAGCTGTAAGTCCAGTACGGAATTCGAAGTCCGAATTCAAAAGCGAAATTTAGTAACAAGTGATATAGTATTATTTCCAAACCCAAAATCTACATTCTATAATTATAACTTACCTTACAAATCAAGCAAGTGAACTTTGTTTATTCTAAGAGCTGAAAGTCCGGTACGGAATTACGGTGCACTTAACAAGTTCGTATTTAAAAGTGAACAGTGGTAATGACACGGTTTTATGCTACGCGCGTTGTGATGCTATCAGTATAAATACCCCGGTAGTGCGCGATCGTTACACAAGTCACGATTAGGTTGCCAGTTGACGTTGGCGGAAACCACAACGGTTCCCGACCGGTAGCGATAATGAAGGTTGAATCGACATTACGATTATAGACCAAGACTGTCACTATAAACACAAGTCATTCACGTTGATAATGTTGCCTTTAGGTTAGCGAATGTCACTCCGCGCGTGGTGAACCCTGTAATTGCAACTCTATTGAGCGCGCGTACGCCGAACATCTTTCCTAAGATTATAATTACTACCTGGAGTTATTAGGCTGGCTCATATCTGTTGGGTAGATCATTTTGTGCTGTAGTGGTTGCTGCTGCTGCTGTTGGTTGGACCAAAGAGAGTTAACATCTTGGGCAGGAGTGTTGTACTGATAGTTTTCTGTGCTGGAATGATAATATCCGTTGGAATACTGATTGGCTCCGTAGACCTGATAGTCCTGTCTTGGATACATCCTTCACAAATAGAGGTTGGTGACGACGAATCTTGTTTCCGTTAGTATCGGCAGGACCAGTCAATAAAGTAAAACCATTTCAAAACATGTGCAATTGTCTTCTAGAGTTTGACCTTTGTGAAGTAGCACGGAAATGACTCGGGGATGGGGTCTCTTCGCTCTCTTAAATCATTAACTGTTTATGAAGCTCTCTTAGAGAAAAATAAATAAAAAAATCAAAATTTCATTGTCATCCTGTCGACAGATGGTTCTAGTCGCTCCAGATTGATTTGTTTGAGAAGTTTCAGCGAAAAGAAAGTTTTTCAGCAGAGTCAATTTCGAGAGCCCTTAAGACGTGAGTTGTCATTGAGAATGACGGAAACCGACCGGAAACAGGAAATGCTGACGTGTAGCATAGTATTTGCAATCGGAAGCTTCATACAAAAGATATATTTTTAGGCTCACGGTAGAGATATGAAAGTATTGACATGCCAGTCAAAATGAAATCAACTCGGTCAAAAAATGAAACTCGGCAAATATATTAAAACAACTATTCTGTCCTCTTCTAATTTGCTGTCATTGCAGATCAAATTTTAATTAGAAAAGTTTGAAGCATGCAGAGCTATCTGTACGGATTATATTGTATGTCTCGTAAACAAATTCAACTTTTTTCAGTTCTTTTATCACTGAAATGAAACGAAACAAGCGCTCCATGGCTTAAGTAGTCAGAGAGAGATTCCATAAGTTGCCAGATCTTCGTGAATATTCGGAAAGTATTCGTCCATTACTTTACTGAGGACCACTCGACAACTCTTTAAAAAAGTGGACAATTAAGTTTATAGTAATTTCTCGTTGAAGGCCGTAAATCAGAAAACAGCTACCAATTTGTCAATCAATCATTCCCAAGTTTGTCCATCTAAAATGTTATTGCCATATCGTCATGGCGTATAGTACGATGTTGAAAATTCCATCCGGAAATGCCTCATTCACTTGTTGACAAGGTTGGCGTCTCCAAAGAGCCTGAAGGCTTGGATTCTCGACATTTGTGCGATAAGAATTCACTCTTGGAAATCTGAGAAGTTTTTGACGATCCAATCTTGTAGATTTTTACAGATATTGTTGGAATTATGATTTTGGTAGCTATGAAGGCTTTTAATGTGAATTTTTGGTTGAAAAATGAATATGGTTTAATGCTGATGATGGAAAAGTAAAAATATCGTTTCCTAAGCCGCCCTTCCACGCAAGCAATTTTCTTCGTAAAATCTACGCGAGCAAATTTGGTCGAATTTTCTCATCCACATCAGCAAAAGTTATTTTCAAAGAAAGAAAATTTGTAATAGAAAGTTTGGTTGTATAGAAGGGTCTTTAGAGTCGTAACAGAATTATTTCTGAGAAGTTTTCAAGTCATTTCATCTTCTAAAAAATGCGTCAAAATATACATCTTTTACTACAAGGAAAAAGTCGAATATACAGCCATCCTTCCCCACAAAAAAGACGAAGTAATTCCACTCTGCAATAAACGACAACATTTCTAAAGTCATTAGTACATCAGCGAGAAATTCACATTCTTGTCATCCTGTTAACACAGGAAACTGTGCACTCAAGTTGTTCAGAAGGTCTATAATTAGCACCCGTCTCCAAAACAGGCAGGCGGGAAACAGGAAGCATCGTAATGGACCACTATCTTTTCTAAATCACCGATCTAGTGTTACGATTTTCATCATGAAACTAATGCCCACTATGTGTGGAATCCTCCAGGATTCGTGTAGTCGGGATTGCATGACTATGGCGTTCGGTGGTGGAACAGGATGGAACCCTGCCGTGGTAAAATCCCTTTTAAAAATGACTGAATAAAGATTATCTCCTGTGGCAATTAGAGCAACTGATAGATTCTGTTACAGTGTAGGAAAACTGCACGTAGCTTCAGAAGTCGGTTAGGATCTCAGCGTATTTCAGAGGCTTCAAACGGTGTGTTTGTCCCCTTCTTTATCCACCCAGCCCCTCCTTAAGCAGAAAGGTCCGTTTGTTGACTTACGATTTATTCATTGTTAACTTCATTGTTATTTTCTTCAATTTTTTGGAACGAAAATGACAATACAAGTTCATTTCTTTTTTTTCCTCGAATTTCAATTTTATCCACCCATTTTTCTGTTTACAAAATTTAAGGAATGTGGATTCGCTCCAATATTTTCGGCACCTTTTTCAGAAGTTTTCCCAACAGGGAACGGAAATCAACTCGGAAGTCCTTCCGCCGATTGTATCGCAGCTCATCGAACCAGATTTTTTCTCGCTACCACTCACTGTGGTACTCTTAAGCACCAGACTTGTTTCAGTGACTTACCGCACGAGGAATGGGGAAGGCCATGAAACTACACCGCAAACAAACTACTTGAATAAAGTAAAAGGCTTTGAACTCTGCCCTTCCATCTTTCATCATTTCAGGAAATACTTTGGAGTACACTTTAATTCATTCCAGGCCGTTCTCACATTCCACCTCGCCCTGGAATTCGATCGCCGACCCATTTTATCTGCTTACTAAGATTGCAAGACGAGAGTTCATTAACTGTCTCTTGCTATCTCTCGAAGATTTATGAGTGATTTATAGAGCTTTGTTAGTACATGATTATGTTTGCTCAGGGGCCAACAATTTGGAGCCAGAATTGGAGCTTGAAATTTACTCAGCGACTGAGAAAAATACATGCCTTGAATCGAGATTTCCGGTCGCTCCTTTGAGGTACTTAACTCGTTTCCGGTTCCAGTGTTTCATTAGTTTCTCTAGACAAACAACGGGATCTGAGAAAAAGCGACCGGAAGTCAAAGTGTCATGATCCAGATTAGAAGGGATCTGGTGTGGGTGCGGAGGAGTGTCCAAGTTGAGAACTAACTGAGGACATGAATTTCAAATTTTAGCCTGAATTCACGATCATTTAAGCTGGAAGAAGTTTGAAATTGGTTTGGTGTAAGTGTTTGTTCAACTGGTTCCATGCTTACATACACAATTGATTGGACTATTGACACAGGAATCTAAACTTACCGTCCATTATTTACAAACCCCGTACATATAATGCGCTTAATTTGAAAACACATATGACAGTGGCAATGACAATGATTTTATTTACACCTTTCTTAACATACATATTACACATCTAAGTTTTTATTAAAAATTTAATAAGGTGTAAGCTGAATGAAGGCAACCTGCATGGCTGTTTAGAACCATTTAGCTTACTATAGTAAAATTCAATTTGTATTTTGGTCATTTATCATACTATTTATATGGTATAAAGTGAAAAGATGAAGTTACAAAAGGCACAATATAATGTTACAGGAGGAATTCTATATTATAAAGAAAAGAATATGGACGAAAAGTATTATTAATATTACGTTTACACACAGTTAGCTGAAAGAAGCAGGCGGTTAATATATGGAGATATACAGTTATTCTCAAAAAGGTTGTCCAGATGAAAAGACGTTAAGTCGTTAATAAACGCATTTGCAGATTTTCAATTTTCTATTATATATATATTATTAATAGATAGTTATCTTATGATTGTCAGGAGCCCATCACTAGTGATGGGCTCCTGTGGTTGTATAATGGGGTCCTGGCAGAGTTTGCAGTTCGGGCAGCTTTGCATCCAGCGCATGGAAAAAAGCAGGTTAGAGAACGGAATAGTGTACTTGGTAGTGTACTGCTTCTGAATCGTATGACAATTCCCTGGGTTTGGGTTTCCTGTGTAGGGGTGGAAGAGATGAAGACTAGGGACAAAAATTTTCGTGTCAAGTCCTTCTCGCTTCCGAATTTCCACAGGACCCCCAAAAGTGAGAACTGCTTTGGACTAAGGCTAGGTCGTATTGAGATTATGCCAAAAATTTTCTAAATTTCGGAATTAAGTCTAATATGGGAGGAAAGGAACCATTTGAGTGCAATATCCATATTTACGACTTTACGTAAGCGACGAAGTTACTACAAAACTTGTAGCTCTCGTAAAAGGTCGTAAAATTGGAAAAAAAATTAATACTCTTATATCGGATGTGCAGTCATGCGTAGAGCTCGCCAAATTGCAAAGAAATGACCGTGAAAGTTTTTAGAATCGTCGATATCTCAAGAAAAAAAGTTCAATACCCCACCAGGATTATGTATCTTTAATGTTTAACCTTTCATTTGGCATGGTGTATATCTTATCAGTCAGAGTGAAAAAAAAAATAAATAAATAAATAAATAAATAAATAAAACCTCCGTCACTTTGACGATATGTTTGGAGGACTATCATTTGGTACCGTATTTTTCCAACTTGAGTCCATGGTCTACTTCGTCTTCCGTTTTGTGCGGTAAATCAATTGATTTGCGCTAATGAGAAAACCCCACAATGTTTTGAATAGATGAATGAATTACAAAGATTTTGGTGTATTTTTTGTCAGGTTACATGATGATTTAGTTCCGTCATTTTCGAGGTTTTGATCAAGAAGATCACCCAAAATACTCATATTTCCCAAGTTTTGGTGGCTTTAGATCCGAGTTTGCTCTTTAAGCCAAAATCGGCTGTATAGAGCGATAGCACTTAAACCGTGAAACAAGTACTAACTAAAAAGTTCAAATAGTACTAATGAAACAATAGAAAACAAAGGGTTTTGCTACTATTTGTCTCTATTTAGTTACTAAGTTATTTCACGGTTTAAGTGTTATCGCTCTACAAAATATTGAGTTAATGACTTATCAAAGGCCATAAAACGTTCTTCCGCTTTGAATTATTTTTTCAACCCGAGTGGGTTGATAAGTGTTGATGGTTTAACGTGAGAAACTGCACGGTTAAAGCCAGCCATACCAAGGTGAAGGACACCCAACACCCAATTCTAGCCCTTCCCTTTCCCCTTTAGCCTCATCACTGTTTCAGTTTCCAAAAGAAATTCATTATCATTACAAACGGAACGACTATAGAATGGTTTTCACGAGTGACGGAAGCAGAAGCGGAAGGATCATACGCAGACTCAGTACGCACTGTTCACAGTCTTTGTTCATACCAAGTGAGAAATGCATGCAACACAGAGTCTGCGTATGTTGCTTCCGCTTCTGCCTCCGTCGGTCGTGAATATCAGCCCGTAATAGGCCTAAAAAATGGATTACATTAGCTATTTCCTAATATGTCGTGCGATCTACAGGGTTCGTACGCCTCCTGGAAATCCTGGAAAATCCTGAATTCTTCCTGGAAAGTCCTTGAAGGTTTTGGATTTTTTTAACAAATTCCTGGAGAATTCCTAGAAAACAGAAACGAATAAGTGTACATTTACTGTGCCTATATGTTCACGTGAAAGCTGCATTTACATTCCTTTACTCAGCCAGTCAAAAAAACGTTATGCAAATGTATTTTGCTTGTGTGCGACTAGTGAAAAACTCCTAGAAAACTCCTGGAAATAAGCTGAAAATCCTCCTTGAAACTCCTGGATTTATTACATTTTCTGGGCGTACGAATCCTAAGCCTAGTGAAGCATCAATATCAAATACCCCTACACTCAACTACAGTGGTACCTACCTTTATTCAGCGAACCCCTTAGGGCCGGTTCACACTAGCGACATAAGCATAAGCGCAAGCAACATACGCAGACTCAGTAGTGCATTTATCACCGAGGTGTGAGAAAAGACAAGCACCGCTAATGAGCAGTACGCTATTGAGTCTGCGTATGCTTATGCTTATGCGGTGTGTGAACCGGCCCTTATTAAACAGACACCCCTAATTATGCGGACACTCTTAATTAATCAAGCGGACATTGGAGCACCGTATTGATGTATGTGTAGCTACGGTCCAGAAATCTTTAATATTTACTGCCAATTTAATCTCTGTTCAGCGGACACCTCTTTAAGCGGACACGCGGTCACCAAAACAAAAGCACATACTTTGATCTTGTCCTAAGACCACCAATTTGCTTTTAAAAATTTAAAAAATTGTTTCTTTTGATCAAATCAAAAACTGTCAAGTTGCCTGTAAGGATTCAAGAGGAGGGGAGCCGATAGGTAGGTCTCCTGGGGACCTGAATTTTTCAAAATATTGGCTGGAATGGTAGGGAATACTCTTCATTTTCTTAGGTTCTATAACTTTAAGGCCCAGACACACGGTGCAACATTTCTTGAAACATTTGCTGAAACATCGCGCGCAGCACAATGTTGCAGCGTGTGTCCACCCATTTCAATGTTTCGCGAAACGTTGCACGCAACAACCGCAGAGTAGGATCGAATTCTACTTCTGCAACTGTCCAGAACTCTTGCGCACAACATTGCACGAGATGTTTCAGTGGTGGACACACGGTGCAACTGTGTTTCAGCAAATGTTTCGGGAAAAGTTGCACCGTGTGTCCGGGCCTTTACTTCTCTCCTTTAACACACCAAACCAAAAAATAGAGAATACATTTTAGGGGTTTTCATGAAAGACTTGCGTTTTAGCGTTTTTGAAGACTGGGTTCCCACAATAATTTGGGAGACGGGGTACGACTTTTAGGAAATGAACACGTGTTTCGTGCGCTTACTCATATTTTGCGTGCGGATGCGTACGACGCAATACCCAAATTTGACCGGGCTTCCTGTGTTCTAAACCTTTCCATGTAGCGGTATTAAATGGCTTATAACTTAAAATCTAGCACCACAGCATATCCTAAATTGTTTCTTTGTCGGAATATTTTAATCAAAACTATAACCGCTTCAAAAAATCTTCGAGTTTTGGGAAAATCGTCAACAACGTTACCCTTCGAGCAGAGCGATTCGCACCGACAGTATTTCGTCTTTCATATGTGAATACTTGGCTTTAGGTGCCGCAAGTGGTCTATAGTTGTCAATAACTAGTTGTGATCAAATACTAGTGATAATTGAAACTTATCGACAACTAAAATTGCTTTCTTCTCAAATTCAAATGAACCCATTTTATTATCGACAGCTCCTTTTTCCAGTGTGTGGATTAGTCATCAACAACTAATAATAATTGATAACAGCTAGTTATCAATAACTGACTGAGGTCCTTAAATTGGAGACAGTTATCAATACAGCTATCTGTCAGCGTATTGATTATTGGACAGTGCACGCGACAAGCATTTCATGAAGTGACATATAATTAAGAATTACTGAACATATTAAAAAACACCATTGATAACGTCTAATAACTATCGGAAGTCAGAAGTCAATTCGTTATTGCGCACGATGTAATGAGCCTGATTGTAATCTAATTATATCAAGCGAGCAAAACGAGTCTCATTAAAACGTTTTAGCAGCTGAATGTGATTGCTGCACGAATTTGGCCTATGGCTGGGGTTTCATGCATTCCTTCGGGAATCGAAATACATTGAATCGGTAACCATGTTGATGAACAAACAAGAGTTACTTATGATAAATCTTTTGTTAAAGTAAAGGTAAAAAGGTAAAGGACCATATCTTGCGTCGATAAATCGTGCCATTTCAACTGATAACCCTGCGGTCGACGGTGCGCTCAGTTTACTCCCTCTCTCCATCGGTGATCCGTTTTAGTGGTATTTATAGCTAACTAAAGCTAGCGCTATACAAAGGAAAGAAGTCGAAACAAGTATGTGAGGTCATGAGGATCGAACTCGACCTCTCAAACCCAAGGTCGCGCACTAACCGACTGTGCCATCTTGCTCAAGGTTCATCCAGGATGGCTGCCATGACGCCACATGCATTTTTAGGGCATGTTTACATGCAACCCTGCAATTCTAGGCTGTGTTTACATGTAACACTGTAATTCTAGGGTGTGTTTACATGTAACCCTGCAATTCTAGGGTGTGTTTACATGCAACCGTGCAATTCTAGGGAGTGTTTACATGCAACCCTGCAAGTCTAGGGTGTGTTTACATGCAACGCTGTAATTCTAGGGCGTGTTTACATGCAACCGTGCAATTCTAGGGAGTGTTTACATGTAACCCTGCAATTCTAGGGTGTTTACATGCAACCTTGCAATTCTAGGGTGTGTTTACATGCAACCATGCAATTGTAGGGTGTGTTTACATATGTGATATCACCAGGGCTTAATTCGTCACGTGACGAGTTTTAACCTTGGACTAATTGACCTGCATGCCATTCGGTGTGTAAAAAGACTCGTAAATGATTCGTCCGTTTCGAAAGAGTTTAGCTTTCTGAGCTTGCATGTTAAAATATGCATAGTACAATAATTCGTAATATTCAAAAACGTTCATTCGTGCGCATGCGTACGAACCAGTTAGTATTCAATTCTTCTATTCCAAAATAGTCCAAAATGGGGACGGCATATTATATAATGTGTCTCGTCCCTGTAATACTGTTTTAAGATGTGTAATATAGGATAATGAATCAGATGGAAATGATAACAAAATTGATGGTTATTAGATATGAATCATTCAATGTGCTTGTTAGCGGAAAGTGCAGAAGTGAGCATTTTTCAATCTGTTTCGTGTATGACCTGATACACTTTGGAGCAATCTTGAAAACACATTGAAACCCCACTTGTGAACGTTATTGATTAATGACCATCACACTTTGTTCCTGGTGGACATGAACGATTTATCTGAACAATCTGCTAGTTGGCGTTAGCTAAAGACTTGTACAGGTTTGTTTGTTTGTTTGTTTGTTTGTTGTTGTTGTTGTTGTTTTGTTTTTTGTTTTGCATACGTCTCGGGCGAGCCCAGAATTGTTTTTCAGAAAGGATGTAGCGTTGTAGTAATCGGAACCTGTCAAAAAAATTCAGGCAAAACTAGTTGCAATCTTGTGAGTAGCACGAAAATTCCAAAATGGTGGCTGCTGGTGTTATTATTATTATTACGATAGGAAACATGAAAGCGAGGCATCGAGGGCCAAGACTCGTAACAGTGCAGTTGAATACCCAGCAAGCAAAAGTTTGCCGATTTTGTGTTTTGATAGTGTTTCACTTTTTCGTACATAAAAATAGGCCTTGACTTTCAAGGCTTTGGTTTCCTGCTACTTAACAGATTGTCACCGCAGTGGTCATTTTGGAATAAGGTGTTTGTAAACTTACACGTCTGTTAGCAGTCTTTTTTCAATAAAGATTTCGTTCAATTACGCATTGCCTTTCTGCATCTTGCCTTGGCTAATTAAACATATACCAACGTGATAAAAACCACGTTGTGGCGCATCTCTGCATGTAATTGCTTTCAGTATATTTTATCTTACAAGGTGTTACCACAGGAACCCCCGAGGCATATTAATCATGGACGCGCACATCATCATTTTGATCCTTGTTAACTCATAATCCTGGCAGGGGGGCAACTGTCATTATCGTGACAGGGGGAGGGGACGACGCAGACGCATTTGATTGGTGGAGGGGAAATTTGGTTTGTAAAAAGCAAACGGAGGTATAGTGTCAGAACTACCTTCTTCAAAAATGACATCTTTTTCTTATTTTACATTTAAAGATGCTCACTAACAAGGTTTCCTGCTGGATAAATTCTTTTCAACCATAAATCTAAAGCAATAGAGGGATTTCATGGCAGCCATGTTAGAAAGTTGTTGAATGACAAAAGATTTCATGGCTGATCAGTACCCAGAATATTTTCAAATCGACTAGGTAGTAAAATTCTGGGTGAAACTGGTTGGCATTAATTTGTGTTGTTATACACATATAACTAAGTAAATGCAGATAATTACTAACATTTTGTTCCATTAATCAGCTATGGATTGCGAGCGATTTGCAGTAAGACACGAGCCATTGATTTGAGACCAAAGTCACGTACTCTTCTCTTAGACATTATCTCTACATTTAGATGTATACATCTCAAATCGCACTTGATTTTTTCTGCGGGGAGAGAAAAAACGAGACCGTGGCGTGGGAACATTCAAAACCAGACGCAAAACAACGTTGTTTCAATTTTTCCTGGGATGTCTATCCCTTTGTAATTCCCTTATATGGCATGCAAGGTATTAGAATGATAAACACTGGATTGACCTGATAATCCCTGATTTACTTAGTAAGGCCTACCAGGACACAGTCAATCAGTCAACCAAAACCAAACAATGTTTTCCTTTCATTAAAACATTGACGGCACGTTTGCGTGAAATAATATTTATGAACAACAGAAATTAGATGATGAAATGACAGATCTGTAATCTGATTGGTCAAAAAGCCATTTAAACGGCTTTGCGGTGATAACAAAAGTACTCACCCTCTCCCCTACTCGTAGTTCTATTTTGATCTTCGTTTTCCTTACATGAATGAGGTCATATGGTTTCGTTTCATCGAGATTTCTAAATGTAACAACGTTGAAAAATCAATGCAAGAGTTCAAGCTGTGTATGCTGGCACGTTCTTAAAGTGTAGTTTGGAAAAGAAGAGGCGAGGGTGGAAAACTGACCCGTAACCCCCCTTGAGAACTGGGCAATGTCTCTGTAAACAGATCAATTAGACGAATCGAGTACGAGCAATTAGCTAGGGGCATTGTAGGTGAGTCTGGCTATCACTTGGTTGCTGTTCTTGCGATTGAAAGAATAACATCAAAACTGGAACCATCGTGATCATTGTACGAAGAAGCGCTACTCTGTTATGGCTTCAACGAGAATCGTCGTGGTCTTGTACATATGGACGTTTATCACTACAGCAACATTGGCAGGTATTAATATTACAGTAATACATTGTTAACAGCACTAGATGAACTCCGCTTTTAATAAGACCACTTTGTTAAATCAAGAGAAGTCATTGTTTAGTGTATCCGTTTCCTTTGATTGACAAAGCTTAGCGTGGCAAAAAAGAATGGGTTAAGATATGACAGCTTGTACGACTCGGTTTGAGCGTGATCCGCTCTTGTTGTCCTAAGGGCTGTAATTCACATAATCTTGATGGTTCGCCGCTGTAAGCCCAAAACAGCCAGCATTTTTCCTTCTTCACAAGTATTTCTTAGCACATGTTAGTAGGGTTACGTTCTAGGCTAGACAAAATATGCCAGTCAGTTATTAGTGAAGTCAAATCTAGTTTTTAATGAATGTTTGATGGAGTTATCAGCGACAGATTTTTTACGGCAGATTAAAAATATTAACACAGGCCATGACCTTAAACGACTATTAATTCCAAAAACTGTTTGATGACCAATGAATGTCATATCGTAGAAGACAAAATTAATATTTCAGGTAAATACTCCTGTTGATGCGTTTTGACACCAAGGGATTAAAAACCAACAAACAATAATGAACATCACATTTGTACAAATTTAAGAGACAAAAGTCATATTTGGTCACTAGTACATCCAAATTGCTTCTTTTTAGTGGTTTTCGGCTAAACGGAAATAGTGCTTTGGTCAAGTGTCGAAAAGACTAGAGAGCTGAAAAGGTAAAACCTGTATTTGCAGTCATTAGATAGAACCAATCAAGCGTTTAGATTTCAAGTACTCTTTTCCTAAGTGTCTTTATTCTAGAAAACAACGAGCCTATGTTTTGGCTGTTTTCTTTTTACAATGGGCCATTTTGTCTCGAGTTCAAACGTCGTAAAAATCACGGTTTTCTCTCGAGAATTGAATACGATCATTGATATCTTTTTGCATGAGAACGGAATCAAAATTCTTTTTATTTATCTGCATTTCCTGATTCAGAAACTTGACCTTTCAGAAATAAGTTCGACAATATACTCGATCTGATTGATGTTTTTAGATTAATTGAAAAGCAGACCATTGTTAACTGTCTAGCTATGAACTTTTTCTGTATAGAAGTCAATACTTCCAATTATAGCTTGATCTAGGGTGATCGATTTGGAAGTGGCTCACTTGAAACTGGCTGCAGATTTAGTAACTCAGAAATTTAAAGTAACGCAAAAATTTAGACTTGTTCACCGCACGAGAATGTGACGCGCGCGCCCAACGGACGTTAGAGTAGATTTCGTATGACTGTGAAAACAGCACCACACGGTCACGGCACGGTTACAGCAAGGAATTTCAGATGTTGTTATAGAGGGATTTCATGGCAGCCATGTTTGTGGGCAAGTACAATAGAAAGGTTTTGAACAACAAAAGATATTATTTCTCGGGAGAAAATCACTATTATTTTGACCACAAACATGTCTGCCGTGAAATCCCTCTATAGACATCACAGCACTGACACGGTCACGGAACGGCGTGGTCCGTTACACACTCATACGAAGTCTTCTCTAGAGCGCAGTCATGAATTATCACTTTATGCACTATGCCTATAAAGGTGCTTCACTCTCGATAACAACTGCCTGATTCATATCGAAACCACTGGATTGACCACTGGATTGATTTATATTTTTGATCTGACCATGATCAAATGTTCTTTATAATTTTGTATGCTCTCTAGATTACCCTTCATTCAATAGCTTAAACATGAAAGATGTTAGACAAACGTTACTCGAATAGAATCATTATCACTGCTATTATAGGACGTGATGAGAAGTTCAGGCATTAGATCTAAATCCTTTCTGAAGGCCTACCCCGGTCCCTCAAATCGCCGTTATTTTGGGCGATATTAGGCGATCTTAGGCAATATTGGGAAATCATTTTAGCCATTTCGAGTTGGCACTCTTGGGCGATATTGAGCGATCTTGGGCGATATTAAGCGATATTAGGCGATTTTAGGGCCCGGAGTAGGCCTTTCTGACATACAGGTACTTATCAGAAGGAAGGCTGGCCATTCTAAGTCTATCAAAAACGCAAAGTCTCTGATTTCTTCACAATAATGTCACTTGCCTGATAAGAGACCACAACCAGGGTAACGCTTTCAAACTTTTCGTTTTAAACTTTGTAAGGAGTAATTGAACTGGCTTTAATTTCGCAACAAAAACGTCATAAATCGTAAGCATCGTAAAACTACTTAGTAACTAAATAGTGGCAAATCTTTTTTGTGTTGTTTAATTAGCACTATTTAGCACTGGTAGTATTGTTTCATGCTGCTGAATTTGCACTCTAGAAATAAGGTAAAGCTTTTTAAAGTCTCTAAAGCCGATGGGACTCGTCGAACGTCATCAATGGAACGACGAAACGTCTTATGTACTAAATACTGTCACTGATCGATTTTTTTGAAGCACTTGGGAGGAGCTCATCTTAACGAGAGCTCTCCAACAAAGATATAATCAGCAGTCTTGTGGTATTACAACGCTCTAGACCTATTAGCATCAATACATTCGAATAGGAATGTCCTTAGGTCTTTTTCAATTATTCCACACGGATTGTATAGTTATCTCTTGTGACGCACTGAGAAATATAACTCCTGTTGCGAAGATAACATCTACTGATCACTTGTTCGATGTCACGAGATTGTTCCATAAAGAGGCATATTAGTAGTTTCTGTCTATAAAATGGCAATTAAGTCAAGAGACACACTCGAAATTAAGATTCCATCTGTCTTCGCATGTTGAGTCGTGTTTGTCATAATCTCGAAGCAAGAGTTGGTAAAGATGTAGGTGGAGGTAGGCAGAACGTTTACAATATATCTAACTGTGGACCTCCTTAAATAAGGGGTTTAAAATTGTGCAACGGCGACGCTGACAACCACGGTAGAGAACATTAGGATTAATGACGACGAATAAAGCTGACGCGTGGAATGTTTAGTAAATAAGTATATTTCCAATATATACCACTTATTAGATATTTTCTTGTGTATTACGGGCTGATATTTTACGAGTCGCGTACGTATTTTGCCGAGCCTTTAGGCGAGGCAAAATGCGAGCGATGAGTAAAATGTCAGCCCGTAATACACAAGAAAATATCTAATAAAGGATTTATTATATAACTGCCTCTTAGTTCCCTATTTTCCTATTGTTTTATGTAAAATATGGCCAACCAGTTTTCAACTATGTAATACGGCATATAATACGGCCTCATATTTGCTTAGTTCTCTCATCCTTATATGGTAAAATTACGTCATAGTTATATAATATATTTCTAAAATCTGCCATTTAAGGACGCAAACTGATTCAAAAGTTTTGTGCTCTATTTATCGAGAGCGTGAATATCCAACCCTTTTTCTTTCGTAATTTACTTTACTATAATATATCATACCAATCATCATGTTTTGAAATTTTAGCAAAAAATAATAGGGCATTTTTTTCAGCCATGTCGTTCCGTCGAGGACAATCTTAAACTTCCTAAGAACGCACGAATGGCAAGGTGTTGTATGGTTTGTTCCAGAAGCCACTGATCAAAGTGGACGTTTTTTTTTTTTTTCTCACGCGCAACTAAAAAATAGCGACGTATTTTTCTTCACGCGCCGTAAGCTTCAAGGATTCAGGACGTAGGTCATGATCCCAACTCAGTAAAGTCTGACCAAATAGACATTGAATTTTATCAAAGACTACGTTCTTTTCATGCGCGAGACGTAGTATGTCTTTGGTTGGCCTTCCCCGCCAGGCTTCAGTTGAGGATTACGTCCTGAAACCTTAAGAACGGCATTTCACGCGCATGTATACACCCTTCTAATAAATGCCACAACGTTTGTTTTCCGCACTTGACGTCAAATTTGTTCTTTTCAATTGGATTCACGTTGTACAAGTTTCAAAAGAACAAATTTGACGTCAAGCGCGGAAAACAATACGCTGTGATATTTATTAGAAGGGTGTATACGCGCGTGCTCGCGCCGTCGTCTTGACGTCGCGTCATCTCGTCGATCTGCAAAGATTCACTGTTTGTAAGAGACAAATTTGAGTTGCAGCTATCTACGTAGACTAACCTACATTGATTATTATGGATAGATTGTACTGTAAATCATATTATATTTAATATGCATCTGTTGATTTAATTTCTGCAAATCAAGTGATAAATAAAGAATGTCTGTCTGGAGATTTTTGTGTGGGAAGTCGAACATTCTCTTGGAGGCTAGACAGTGTTGACTGAAAGGTAGAGAGGTTTATCCAGACTCAGACAAGAAGTTATTGACATAAAGGTTTGGCCTGTGTTCTTGTGTATTTCCTGCGGCCAGTCCACACCAACTTAGCACTCGACCTCTTAATAAACTTCAACAAGACGCGCACTTGGACGTTTACTCGGCGGGCTTTGAAACCTCCGTGGCTGAGCATGCGCTGTAGAGACCTGTCTGTATTTTGTGTACCCATCGAGCAGAGGTTTTCTTTTACCTTTCCCAGAGGCTTTTTTTACCTTCCCCAGAGGCTTGCTTTTACCCTCCCCCAGAGGCTTTTTTTACCTTCCCCAGAGGCTTGCTTTTACCTTCCACAGAGGCTTTCTTTTACATTTCCCAGAGGCTTTCTTTTACCTTTCCCAGAGGCGTTCTTTTGCCCTTTCCCCAGAGGCTTTCTTTTGACCTTTCTCCAGAGGCTTTCGTTTACCTTTCTCCAGAAGCTTGCTTTTACCTTCCCCCAGAGGCTTGCTTTTACCTTTCCCCAGAGGTTTGCTTTTAAATTTCCCCAGAGGCTTTCTTTACCTGTCTGATAGGTAACGACGGTAACCTAATACACGCTCACTGTTTGCTTGTTCACAGCATCACTCCCCAAACCCGCTGTGGTATACACAAGTCAGGATTCTGCACTAGTAACATGGCCAGATATAGACACAGGAAGTGACGACTACATAGTTGAATACGGCACAGAATGGGAACACTCAAGATCCATCCATGTCTCCAGGAAGACAAACACAGCAATGATTCACAACCTAAGACCAAATACGCTCTATTCTGTACGCATAAAGACGGCACCAAAGTCTCATCCGGGACCTTCCAACAGCTTTCGTACCAAGCCCCTCGCTGTTAGTTTTTCTGCGCCTTCAGTCACTGCGAAATCCAGCGGTGTTAATAAGTTGTTGGTAACATGGAGTTTACCTACAGGGATGCTTCCTTCAGATGTGGTGCATTTTAGCTTAGTTTTTGCTCCGTTGTATTCACCGTACTTCAGGAAGACTTCACTTGTTTTGCCGGTAAGTTAAAAACATCCCGTGTAATTGGTATGTGTGTCTTGTATGTGCGTCTCACAGGTGACAAGAGTAGAAAAATAATACATAATTGCCTTTTATAAAACGATTTACACGTACGAATATGATATGCTGTCAAACGGAATTCTTAGCAAATTAATATTGAAGAAATAGCTAAATTAGTCCTCGTTTAGACACCATATCATTATATATATATACCAAGCAAATTGCGGCCTCGAGCTGTCAATTAATTTGCAACGACTGGTTTGATTTGAAGTCACCATTAAATTAAACCACTGATTTTCTGAGGAGCTTTCCTGTATGTTTTGATAGTGCGTGCTTCAAATTTGGAATTCCTCAGCACTTGTCGTCTTGGTGTCCTCTAGACGGGCCACACCCACTCTTCAAAGATCTGTCAACGATGTGCATTGTCAAAAGCCCTCTAAAACACAATGTATGCAGAATTATTCAGTGGAAAGACTAAAAGTTTTGAATACAACCTGTCGTATCTCTTTTGCAGGGTCACTACAGATCTTTTACATTGACATACTTGCGTCCAGAGACAGTCTACAAAGTCAAGGTTGCAGCTCTTCTTAAAAGAAGGAAGAGTCCCTACAGCGCATGGACTATGGAAAAGACTGGTGTTGTGATCAATTCTACCACAGGTCATGATGGACGAAAAACAACACAATCTACTCCACTGTTACACAGCATCCAAGAAACCACACAAATGATACAACCAACTACTCAACTACTTACTGATTTGCCAAAGACAACAAAGAGAACACACATACCGACAACAAATGAAAATAAATCAACACAAACTCTGGTTCCAAAAACTAGAGCAACAACTCCAACAACAGATGAAAGCAGACCAACATCTCTTCCAGAAATACAACATGCGTTTCCGCAAGCCACAGCATCAAAACCGCAACAACACACTGGCACACACACGTATAAACCCATAACAATTTCAACATCTGCGAAGCCATTCACAACTCGAGGACCAACTGACCCAGATGAAACTTCAGCTCCAAAAGGCCTTTCTCCTGCTGGTGAAGTCGTAACTGATGGCAATCAGAAAATCGAAGGACAAAACGCATCAACATCACGACCACAAACTTTCACCAGTAAAAAAATTTCAGTCACAACAAAGTTAGTGATATCAGGGCCTTTGCCAACTGTGTCTGATGGAAACGAGTGTGAAAAGATTGAAACTCCTTCGATGTGCGGTGACAATGGCTACCACACGACTACAGTCCGACACAACAACCAAAAACAAATGAATAAACATGTAGAAAGTACTTGGTCAAGGTTGTCTTTCATTTGTAAAAGTAAAGAGACTTTGAAGCGCTTCATTTGTGCTGTTAACTTCCCATACTGTAGTATGAATCATGGAGGACCATTTACACCTTGTAGGTCCATGTGTATTACCGCGAAGAACAGCTGTGGTTTAGAAAACTACGCCGATTGGCCCGCTGAATTGGACTGCGAGAACTTTCCTGAAGTCAGTCAAAGCAGAATATGTATTGCATTTGGTAAGTTTGTGAAGGCAACTGGCTTGAAAGCTCTCTGTTTGCTGAGGTATATTTTAGTGATAAGATAATAGTGTGAAATGAAAAGCCGCAACTTATAGCTGTCTTTTGGTACATGATGCAAATTGTTACGTGCAATCTTGCAGAAGCAAATCTCTGTTTGAAATGCTAGCCTGCAAAGCATGCGCTTTCAGTTTAGACGTCTTTGTTAAATATCCTATTAAACGTGTAAAAAATGCTGGACGAAAACAGAGACGTCTAGATTTATCGCACTATAGAATCTTCAGTCAAGCCCACACAAGATCAGCCCTGCGGAAACATCACATTCTAACTGAATGTTTTGACTACAACTAAACGCGCGATGTCTGTACTGGCTTAACTTGTTGTTTAAAACAATACAGTACCTCCATAAACACTGTTGTACAAATTGTTACAATTGTGTCTTTTGCTTTGAACATTATCGTCATTCCAGCATTACTATAAGCAAACAACTGATTGATCACTTTGTTCTTAGGGCACAATGCGTCGCCACCAACTACCAAGATTCCTATAACTTTAGTGGTAGAAACCTCAGCACTTCATACTACGTATTCTACAATGAAAACAAACCCTGGACAAACATCAAGTAGTCCAGGAAAAGTAGTGCCTGAGTCAACCGATGAAGCTCTCACTGAAATACGAACAAGAGAGGTGACATCACAGGCCATGAACCCTACAACAGCAGTACAACTTGGACAACCCACGACTAGTCCAGGAAATGGAGAAGAGGAGTCTACCAGTGGCACTTCATTGAGCACGGAGGATTTCATTGAACAAATATCAACAAGAGAAGCGGTAGCAACAAAGACAATCCAGCCTACAACGGCAGAAGACTTTGGGCAACCCACAACTAGCCCAGGAAATGGAGCAACGGAATCTATCAGTGGTACAACATTAAGCACTGACGCTGTTGTGACACAAATATCAACACAAGAAGCAGTAGCAAAACAGACGGAAGTAGATCTTGGACAATCCACGACTAGTCCAGAAAATGTCATTGAATCTACTAGTAGTAGAATAACCACGGATAGTATTATCACTCATGACCCATCAACTAAAGCAATATCACTTCCCATTACATCAACTAAAGCGACAACTACCGTAAAACCAACGAGCGAACTTGGAAACGTACAAAATGGAGGACATGGTGTTGGTTACATCATGGGTATTGCCCCAACTTCTTCTCCACCTGTTCCTATACAATCTTCACCACCAAAGGGGTGCGAACCCATAAGACTGCGAATTTGCAGTGGAGCTGGATACACCTTGGCTCAGTTTCCGAATTACTTTAACCAAACCCATCAAAACGACGCAGCACGTGCACTCTTCCACTACTGGCCTCTCGTAGAAGCAGGGTGTTCTTCCAAGTTTGCACTTTTCCTCTGTTCTTTGTACACTCCAGTGTGTACGAAAACCCTTCCTAGGGAGGAGGTGCCAGTACCTGATATCATTCTACCCTGCCGTTCGGTTTGTAAACAAGTGAATAGAGAATGTGGGACCTTGATGAGGGTCTATGAGTACACGTGGCCTGACGGGGTGGATTGTCAGAAGTTTCCAGAAGATGGCGAAGAGACCTGTCTCCATGGAGACGCAGAAATCACGGACGGAAGAGGTATGACATCATTTAACTTTTACGTAGAGTTTTGAATACTACTTTCACACGTTTTCTTTGTTAAGGTCTTGTGAAGCACGCTGCACTAGAAAAACAGAGCTTTTCACTCAGTAAAACAACAGGTGTGTAAAATTCCACCAACCATTTCTAACGATATTTCTTCTTTCTCTTTCAAGGCCCTATTTTGTTGCTTCCTCTTGTACTTGTTCTTCCTTGTTGTTGTCGTTCTTGTTGTAGTTCTTGTTGTTGTTATTCTTTTTCTTCCTTAATTCTTCTTCTTCCTCCTCCTCCTCCTCCTCCTCCTCCTCCTCCTCCTCCTCCTCCTCCTCCTCCTCCTCCTCCTCCTCCTCCTCCATCATCGTCATCATCATCATCATTATCATCATCATCATCATTCTAGTACAATTTAAAGCCAATTTAATTTGATGCACACAGGTGTAAAGAGCTGTCAAGAATTACCTATTGGTCACGTCTGTAAAAACCATTACACAGTCGGCATTCTTTCAAACACATCCAAGTCTTTCAAAAGTGTGGACACAGCCATTAGAAATCGCATTGCACTGGTGCAAGATACGGCTAGTAAAAAGTGTGTTCGCAACCTTGAACTCTTCATGTGCTCCATGTACGTCCCCAAGTGTTCAAATGAATACAAACCTCAGCCGCCATGCAGGTCACAGTGCAGGACAACTCTACGACGATGCAATGGAGCGCTACTGGCCTTAAATATCTTTATTCCAGAACTAAATCGTCGTAGACAGTTTCCTTTAACTCACTGTACGGGAACAAGGCGAAGACACGGAAAGAGGAAAAAGTTACAGATAGAGTCGATATAAAAATGTTGAAAGTTGGGGTGGGTTTCGTACGGTTTGGAAAGGCTTCCGGTAAGACGTGTCGCACGGATCGACCCCGTTCAGCGTATCAACAAATTCGGAATTCTGTGCCCTGGAGTTTTCTTAACCAGACAATGCCTGCTCTAGAGCTCTTTCCGTATGACTGACGTATGGTTATCGCAGGAGTTTCGAATGTTTTATAGATATTACGCAACTTGCACGGCGTTTTCCGTTAGTTATTTACCCATTACAGCACGTTGGACAACCAATCAGCTCTCAGAATTTTTAACTGTGCACCAATCAGCTCTCAGAATTTGTAACTGTGCACCAAGTATGAATATTAATAGCGCGTAGACCACTTCTCTAATATCAGGAAAATAAGACTTGACTGAAGATATAAAGTCAAAACAATTTCAACAGTATGGGAAATAAATATTTCTATCTCAGATAAACGGTAGTTCTTTACATGTTTTGTGAAGTTGTTTTGTGTTATGATATCAAAAATTGGATTTGCTAACAATGACCAATTTCCTTTCCCCTCGAGTTCCTTGTAATGCTTGACTTCAACAAATCAACATCGCTCGACAAAGTGTATCTCCCCTTTGTGCTGATATATGGCTGTTTGTTTCTTACTCAGCAGTAAGATCAATCTACAGCCTAAAATGCCAAAGAAGACGCCAAATTCTTGTTTTTACGTACTGCGCGGATAAGAACCGAAAGTGAATTTTCACTTCCGGCACTCTAATTTCATTTTATGCGCCTTGCGCGCGATATAGCTTCAACTTCTTGTTACTAAAAATAACTTTAACGACGTTCGCGGGCAAAAACGTTTACCGTGTTTTTTCCTTCATACTTCGCATGTTGAGATAATGTCATCATAGAAGTTCAAAGAGCAAATATAAAATGGGGGTCGCCGTTGTCGCTTAGGAGTGAGATGACATCAAAGTGCATCCACTTTCTCGTGGAATATCGCTTGCACGCCAATCTATACGAGTCGAGCATAGAAGTCATTTTTTGCACAAAACTAAATGGATTGCTCAGTGTTTATTTACACGACCGCTTAATAACCCATAGAATATCCAATAGTTTGTGTAAAATATTTGTAAATACTTAACAAAAAGCTGTTGTTTTTAATGCGAATTGACAGTCATGATGGACGCTTTTGCCGCGACGTAGCTCGAAGTTGTCACGGAAATCTGTGTTTTCATTATGATTTTACCGTACGTTTTTTTCTCGAATTTAGAATATCAACAGCCTATGTAATTCTTTGTCAAACATTTAAAAAAAGGGGGTCACCTTAATCGTTTTATCGAGATATTGAGTCGTAAAGTTTGAAAATTTGGCCGCCATCTTGAATACCAGGAGGCAACCGGGTCCAGTAGAATCTTTTCCATCCTTTTTTCTGCAGCTTTTCAACTTGAACGATTTTTTGCCTCGGTAAAATTCAGTTTTTAATTTATCCTTTTTTAAGTATTTTTTTTAAGCACCAAGCACATCGCACAGACATTACTCGTGAGTTTCGATCTCTTGAGGAGTGCAAACGGAGCTTTAGGGTGTGTTAGAGTTTACTGGGATTTACGGGAAAGAGTTAATTTATCGGATTGCGTTTTTAGTACTTCTCCGATCATGCAATTATGGATATATGCATGGCGATGTAGTCTCCTTCGCAGCCGTTATTAGGGTCGGGTTCCCTGTGGTCATTCCTCCCACATGACCACAGGGAACCCGACCCTAATAACGGCTGCGGAGGAGACTAATGGCGATGATAATTTGAAATATTTGTTTTTCATTTTTCTAAAAATCAATTTGGCACTGAAAAAATCTTTGATTCCCAATTCCGATAGATACACTTAACATCAGTAATTAAGAATTCGACTAGTTAGTACTGAAATCCATGCCATAAAAGATACCTCTATTCCGCGCACCATATTTACTCTTATTATATGGCTAGATAATTTCCTGAATTCTGATTGGCTAACGCATGGTCTGTATTTTGCCATATCAGGACCGCTGTCCCGGATGAAAAGAAAAGTTTGCGTTTGGCAATTGTTTTAGCTGGACTTCTCAAAGCCATATAATAAATAAGTTATTAAACTCGTTTGCTCGGTCTGTATGGGAAAATATCAGACCTCGGTCCTTTTGTACAGACCTCGCTGCGCTCGGTCTGTCAAGACCTCGGTCTGATATTTTCCCATAAAGACCTCGCGCTCGGTTAATAACCCTTTAATATACCTTCGATGATTCGTTGTTCAAGATGGACTGATTTTTAATGAAGTGACCACCGCAATTCCTGGTTAGTGACTACCAAAACAGTGAGACGGGAGTGCCAAACTCATGCATATGTAAATTTATTGAAAGCAAAGGTATAAAGGGATTTATATTCTCTACTCTATACACTCTGTGAACGAGCATAAAGCATTTACTAGCTCAACTAAACACAATTGTAGTAGGGGCGGGCATCACCTTTTATTCTTGTTTATATAGTCTGTTGGAGAACGGTGGAACATTGAGATATTGGTGTATTTAGGGGTTGACGCACTCGAGCAATGAGTTGTCGGGATTTACCTTCACGAGTTCGCTAACAGGGAACGAGAAATTCTAAATACTGCACGAGGCGTTAGTCGAGTACAGCATGAGAATTTCGAGTTCATTCACAGGGCTCCCTAATCATTCAAGTCTTTTGCGCGCGCGCATATATGGGATATTCTTTTTGCATTGGGCTTCCTGTGATGCTTCACCGTGCGCAGGCTTCGTGGGTATCCTGTGTAAGTTTCCTGAAAAATGTTGTAAGACGCCTAACAAGGTAGACTGTTGATGTGTTTTTGTGCGCCATTTGCCTTGACAACACTAATTTGTAAAAACGGCAGAGCACGCGCTCTTTCCACAGGAAGCCCAAGAAGAATATTACACATGCGCGCGCAAATAACAAGCGGACTAAACAACGACGATTAGGTACATTTTTATTACCTTTATTTTAAAAAATTCTGTTTGATTAGGGCCGGGGTCCCTGTGGTTCATTGTTAGTGAACGAGTGAAGATAAATCCCGATAATTCACGAGCAAAGAGTGTGTTAATCTTTTTATTATTCAATTTGAATACACTGCAGAAGCAGGCTAAGATCACTAGAAATAACTCAAGTCATTCAAAATGGTAATTCAAAATTAGTTTAATGACATTTGGTAATTTTAATACCTTTTCAAAAGAAATTTCAGCTACCGGAAAATTAATGTGATATGCGAACTTCAGAATGAAGATGATAAAAATGATAAACTGGAATAAATCGTTTTATCAACATCAATCGGTGAGTTTCGCTCTCTTATAGTATTATGGTCTCTTGCATGGACCCATTATTTAGGAGTGCCATGCTACATAAAACTGCCGCGCAAATGAGGCTTTAGTATGTCTCTTCTTTGTGGTCAATTACATCCCTTTTCTTTGTGTGATCTATACCCTGAAAGCACTCTTCCCACCTCTTCTCATCATTCCAAGGAAAACGCATAAATTGTTTTTTAATGCTTTAATCACATTCCACTACTCTACAATGTTAGTCATTAAATGATTACATTAATCTTAAGTCTCTTTTAATCACTGTCCGTTACCGAGAGTTGTTAATACCAGAAATACTGGCAAGTTTATTGAGCAAAAATGAATGCCAAGCTCTTCATGCTCTTGTTGCCATTGTCACCTTCGCAGCGTGCCTCGTTACCAGCACTGTTTTTGTTGTCTTGACTGCAGTTCGATCCTGCTGTTCCAATACCAAGACGGGAATCAGGGGAATCACAGTTGCTCTCATTGTTTCCTATGATTCCAATCCTTGCCATGGCAGACTCAGCCTGAAGGCGTACATTGAATCCTTCTCTGTTGCAGTTTGGCTGAAGAGAGGAACCAGGAACAAGTTTTTTCCACTGGATGCGACCCAAATGTGTTGCTCGATATTTGTTGTCAGCGATTAGGGAATACAGGGAGGAGGCTTGCTGTGGAACCTTTAGCCATCTTGTGGTATCTCCGGTCTTCATTCCCAAGCACAGTGCATTAAACGGAAGGTCGAAGTAGGTTTTCAGCTTTGTTTCTTGGTTGTCAAGGCCACCTGTTACACCTTTTATGTTGTACGTTTCCTTGTTGGTCCAGTATTTTGATTTGTACTGGAACGTGGTCTATTCAAAGATAAGACATTTATAGGTACAATCAAGGGTTGGTTCAGTTGATTGATCGTCGGTCTTCACTGCATGTCTTACGTTTAGAGTGTACTGACATATAAAATTTGCCCGTTGCTATAGGGAAATTTGGAAATGCTCTAAAATCCCTCTAATTTGTCAAGTCGCTTTTACATTTTATAGCTGGTCTTCCTTGAGGGGACTAAAAGTGTCCCGTGCATGCACAATAAGAACGAAAATTTAGTCCTTTTTGGCAAGTGTGCGTCACTCTACCGTAAATCAAACGATTCCCGCCAAAACCGCGCGCGCGTGTGCCCATTCAATTTTGCCGGACAAAACAATATCTTATTTTGCATAGCAACCGTTGCACATCAACGATATATGTCAGTACACACTTAAAGAACCAACATCAATATTGGGGGAGAGTAGGCCATGACATTGCCGTTGTGTGTCGTCTGTCCTACTACACTACAGGGCACTCAGTAATTGGCTGTCAAAGTTGTTGTGGTATACCTGCATTCATGAGAAGGAAAAGCTTGTAAACTAAACTTAACTAAACTAAACTAAACTAAACTAAACTAAACTAAACTAAACTAAACTAAACTAAACTAAACTAAACTAAACTAAACTAAACTATACTAAACTAAACTACTAAACTAAACTAAACTAAACTAAACTAAACTAAACTAACTAAACTAAACTAAACACTAAACTAAACTAAACTAAACTAAACTAAACTAAACTAAAACTAAACTAAACTAAACTAAACTAAACTAAACTAAACTAAACTAAACTAAACTAAACTAAACAAACAAACTAAACTAAACTAAACTAAACTAAACTACTAAACTAAACTAAACTAACTGACTAAACTAAACTACTAAACTAAACTACTAAACTAAACTAAACTAAACTAAACTAAACTAAACTAAACTAAACTAAACTAAACTAAACTAAACTAAACTAAACTAAACTAAACTAAACTAAACTAAACTAAACTAAACTAAACTAAACTAAACTAAACTAAACTAAACTAAACTAAACTTAACTAAACTAAACTACTAAACTCAACTCAACTCAACTGATCAATTTTAACAAGATCACCGAGGTAAAGAAGTGGGAGAGGGCCGAAGAAAGACGTATAATGCGGGACAAAAGCCCAAAAAGAAACCGTCAGAAGAATAATACCTTTGCTCCATCAACCTTCATTATCATGGTCCATCCCTTTGAACCACAAATCTTTTCCATGTAGCAGTAGGTCTTGGTCACCTCTTTTCCTCTTTTGATGTAATATAGACCGCTTTTTGCTTCACTGGAATTAGCGGAAAAAAATAACAGCGATTTAAGTTAAGAACAAGGCAGAAAAGGAAGAAGGATGAAGAGGAGGAGACGGAGAAAAAGGAAGAGAAGACGAAGGAGAGGATAAAACAGGCTTTATAGTTTAGGAAGTTGATGGCCATCAATTCCCCAAATTATTTTCCCATATTTGTTACATTGGTATTGCGCGCATTTGTTCTGCAGAACGTCTTTCAACTCACCCATCAGAAGATAAAATGTCGTGGCAGGACTTTCCTGGGTTTAACCTTGAGCCAATCTTTGGGAGGCCGCCACCCCCTATAGCTACGTAATCCTTGCCATTACAGAACTGGATTTGGTTGTCGTGGTAACGAAGGGCTCCTGCCGACTTGTCATTACATGGACAAGAATGTTTTGGGACTTGGTAGACAAAAGTTTGAGAGGCGTCGAAGTGACAAAGATCTGACCTCTTGTAGTAGGCAGACGTGGAGGAAGCCATCAAGAAAAGTATTCCCAAAGTCAACATTATTCCTGCAAAATGAATTTATTGATGATCATATATGAAAACCTTGAACTTGAAGGATTTGAAAAAGGATCAGAGAAAATGGGAAAATTCGAGGATAGAAGCACATGAAAAAGAAGTTCGTAAAGATCACAAATTGAAGAACACAGTACAGACGCAACAAAGAAAATAGGTCGAAAAAAGGATCACGAAGAACAAGAAAGAGACATATTGATGGTTACGTTTAGTTCCCTTGTACTTTTCCGCTGATGAACCAGCTATCGGTTTTTCACATGTTTCGGCGTCCGACCTCATCATTAGGGACCTTAAGCAACCACGACGACAGGGAAAACGGGACGTCAAAACGTATTCAAGCGTAGTATTTACTGCAATTTTACTGCAATTTTGCTGCAATTTTATTGCACTTTTACTGCAATTTTACTGCAATTCAGACCAGAGTTTTGAAATGAAAGAGGGAGTTTCTGGGCGAACGGAAAATAATCTGGTTTGTGTCCTCAAGTTCCCGTTCTCTACAGAGCGTGAAATCTGGACTTTTCACTTTCACATTGTAGTTTTGCAGAATACGGTTAATTTCCTTACAGCCCTGCTCACTTGCACGTGCGTTTATTGTATTTTGTAATTAAGGTCATTGTCTTATACCGTCGTCGTCCTCGTTGCCGTCTGATCTTCGGCTCGTCTTCGTTGCTTAAGGTCTCTATTGTGTTGTCATCAAAGATGTGGCCAGACGGCGAAACATGTTTGAGGTATTTCACTGTCTTTTTGTGCGATATTAAACGTTTTTGCGATAACAAACATTCTCGACATTTCATGCAGTAAAATAAAAGAACTGCATATTAATTGTCACATCATGAATATTCATTGTTCAAAGATCCTGCATTGATCAGTTGTCGTTTGTACCTTATAAGCGTTGAACATGATTTGAAATATAAGCACAAAGAAAACTAAAAGGGTTTTGTTATCAATTTAATATGTTATGTTACCTTCGACTGAACATGTATTCACAGTTCAAACTTGAACGTCTATGTTTAGGCCCGGTAAACACGTAGAAATATTTGCGTTCACACAAAGACGATGACCGTTTTCGAATCGTTTCAGAGCCATCCATACACCACACAAGAACAAAAATTTAAGCAAATGTAAGCAGACACAGCTATACGAGTTTCCATTCGGAACATACCTATCTTAAGAATCTTTGAAAAGAAGATATATTCGGAACATTTTATGGACGCTCGAGTCGGCTAAATGTTATAAAACTATGACTCTTTACAACTAGTCGAATTCTGACTGATCTTAAGTGTAACTATATCGGAATTGGGAATCAGAGATTTATTCAGTGCCAAATTGATTTTTAGAAAAATGAAAAAAATATTTCAAACTATCATCGCCATGCATATATCCATGATTTCATGATCGGAGAAGAATTAAGTACCAAAAAGCACTTGAGGCATGAAAAGAATAAAACAATAGTTGGAATAAAAAGAAAGGTCTGGAACGAAAACGTACCCCGCAATAAACTCGAACTCAGAAAACTGTAGTGGAGAGTGTGAGAGAGACGGAGAGAAATTAGAGATTTGGTAAGATTGAACAGAAAAAAGGGAAATGTGGCTATGTTATTAGTGCGCTTGCGAAAAACGTATTTGGTTTCCAAGTATCGATAGCCCGCCCAAAGCACTTCATTAGGATCTTTTGTGATACTGCTGTTTTTCAGTCTTACCAACTTTCTAATTTCTCTCTGTTCTCTCCACTCATCAGCTATTGGAAACGTTTCCGTTTCGTGTAAATATAAACGACTAAAAGGTTCTTCGTGCACACTTTACTTCGGCTTTGCCTGATTCATCTCTGCTAAAGGAGTCAGGAATGTACTATGGATCAACTGAACAACTACGAAAGTGTTTCTGATGCAATGTCGATCCCCGTTGCATATATTGTAATCAGTAAAAGATCACTTATTTCAGTCTTTTTTGTTTAGATACTCGAATCAATTGATGCTTGTGGTAAACTGGACCAAAACTAGTCAGAAAGAAAGAAATGCACAATGTTTTGCGAATATCGACCATAAATGCGATCGTAATGGGAACATTTAAGAGATCATCGTAGCTAGCCGGCGATCTTCAGAATGTTTTGTCATGGTGCTAGCGATACAATTAAATTGATATTTGTTGGACCCATTATAAGATAGGAGAACGAGAACGTGCGACACAGACGAACAGTTGGAAATTGGAAGACTGAAAAGTGAACGATGCCCCATTGAAGAACTGTTACTCTCGTGTCGTGAGTTTTTCACATTTAGACAAAAACTGCTGCATTATCATGATCTTTAGTTACAATTTTATACACGTCATCACAAGAGAAAAGACTGACGATCTAGAGCAATTTTTGTAAAACTGTGAAAACTGCACGGTCACGGCAAGGAACGCAACAAGAGACTTTGTTACGGTCATTGCATGGTGATCGAGATCCCTTTCACAGAGTAGAAAATTGATACCTTTGACTATCAGTTGTGCTCTTGTTGACGTTGTGATGGTTTAGAAGAATAATAACATGGAAAATATCAGGGTATATTTGTACCCAAAATATTGAGTAACAATGCAATCTACATTACAACCAATCACTAACAAGCTGAGGGGCAAGGAAAAGACAAGAACTGCACTCATGCATTATTCATCATGAAACATACATTTTTCAGTTTTGCAGGAGATTTATTTCACGTTCAAGCATTGGGCAACAAAAACTATTCACCTGAAGAAAAACTGTTGCAAAAAGCTAAAGTTCTTACTTTCAGAATGTTTAGGTTGTGTTTGTAAGTGTGGTTTTGATTAATAAAAGTTGGATTACAATGTTAAATCCAAAGTGAAACTTTATTTTGAAAATGCCTTTTAGACCTTCCGCCCATTTTCCATATAATTTTTTACATTGAGTTTGAAAGTTGTTAAATGTGAATAAAAATACAGGATAACAACTTTGTACAATTCAAAAGACTGTTTTGAAAAACTAAATAGATTGCTCAGGCAGTGTTTAGTTACACGACTGCTTAATAACCCATGGAATAATAGTATGTGAAAATATTTGTAAATACTTAACAGATAGCGACGTAGCCGTCCATACACCACACAAGAGCAAAAATTTGAGCAACTGTAAGCAGACATAGCGTAGCTATACTGACAAGTTTCCAATGGGAACATACCTATCTTAAGAATCTTTGAAAAGAAGATATATTTGAAACCTTTACAATGGACGCTCGAGTCGGCTACATGTTATAAAACTATGACTCTTTACAACTAGTCGAATTCTGACAGATCTTAAGTGTAACTATATCGGAATTGGGAATCAAAGATTTATTCAGTGCCAAATTGATTTTTAGACAAATGAAAAAAATATTTCAAACTATCATCGCCATGCATATATCCATGATTGCATGATCGGAGAAGAACTACCAAAAAACTATTGGAAACGTTTCCGTTTCGTGTAAATATAAACCACTAAATAGTTCTTCGCCCACACTTTACTTCGGCTTTGCCTGATTCATCTCTGCTAAAGGAGTCAGGAATGTACTATTGATCAACTGAACAACCACGAAAGTATTTCTGATGGAATGTCGATCCCCATTGCATATATTGTAATCAGTAAAAGATCACTTATTTCAGTCTTTTTTGTTTAGTTACTCGAATCAATTTATGCTTGTGGTAAACTGGACCAAAACTGGTCCAATGAGAACATACCTATCTTAAGAATCTTTGAAAAGAAGATATATTCGGAACACTTTACAATGGACGCCGGCTCGAGTCGGCTACATGGTTTAAAACTATCACTCTCTACAACTTGTCAAATTCTTACAAACTATATCGGAATTGGGAATCAGAGATTTATTCAGTGCCAAATTGATTTTTAGACAAATGAAAAAATATTTCAAACTATCATCGCCATGCATATATCCATGATTTCATGATCGGAGAAGAATTAAGTACCAAAAAGCACTTGAGGCATGAAAAGAATAAAACAATAGTTGGAATAAAAAGAAAGGTCTGGAACGAAAACGTACCCCGCAATAAATTCTAACTCAGAAAACTGTGGAGAGTGTGAGAGAGACGGAGAGAAATTAGAGATTTGGTAAGATTGAACAGAAATTAGTGTGGCTATGTTATTAGTGCGCTGGCGAAAAATTTATTTGGTTTCCAAGTATCGATAGCCCGCCCGAAGCACTTCATTGGGATCTTTTGTGATACTGCTGTTTTTCAGTCTTACCAACTTTCTAATTTCTCTCTGTTCTCTCCACTCATCAGCTATTGGAAACGTTTCCGTTTCGTGTAAATATAAACGACTAAAAGGTTCTTCGTGTACACTTTACTTCGGCTTTGCCTGATTCATCTCTGCTAAAGGAGTCAGGAATGCACTATGGATCAACTGAACAACCACGAAAGTATTTCTGATGGAATGTCGATCCCCGTTGCATATATTGTAATCAGTAAAAGATCACTTATTTCAGTCTTTTTTGTTTAGTTACTGGAATCAATTGATGCTTGTGGTAAACTGGACCAAAACTAGTCAGAAAGAAAGAAATGCACAATGTTTTGCGAATATCGACCATAAATGCGATTGTAATGGGAACATTAAAGAGATCATCGTAGCTAGCCGGCGATCCTCAGAATGTTTTGTCATGGTGCTAGCGATACAATTAAATTGATATTTGTTGGACCCATTATAAGATAGGAGAACGAGAACGTGCGACACAGACGAACAGTTGGAAATTGGAAGACTGAAAAGTGAACGATGCCCCATTGAAGAACTGTTACTCACATGTCGTGAGTTTTTCACATTTAGACAAAAAGTGCTTTATTATCATGATCTTTGGTTACAATTTTATACATGTCATCACAAGAGAAAAGACGATTTAGAGCAATTTTTGTAAAACTGTGAAAACGGCACGGTCACGGCAAGGAACGCAACAAGAGACTTTGTTACGGTCATTGCATGGTGATCGAGGTCCCTTTCACAGAGTAGAAAATTGATACCTTTGACTATCAGTTGTGTTCTTGTTGATGCTGTGATGGTTTAGAAGAATAATAACATGGAAAATATCAGGGTATATTTGTACCCAAAATATTGAGTAACAATGCAATCTACATTACAACCAATCACTAACAAGCTAAGGGGCAAGGAAAAGACAAGAACTGCACTCATGATTATTCATCATGAAACATATTTTTTTTACAGGAGATTTTTCCCCTTTAAAGCATTGGGCAACCAAAACTATTCAGCTGAAGAAAAGCTGTTGAAAGAAGCTAAAGTTCTTACTTTCAGAACGTTTAGGTTGTGTTTGTAAGTGGTTTTGATTAATAAAAGTTGGATTAAAGTGTCAATCCAAAGTAAAACTTTAATTTGAAAATGCGTTTTAGACCTTCTTTCGCTCAATACATACACACATACATATTTTATTTGGCAAGGTCAGTTAAGGCAGCTTTCGCTGATGTGGACCTCCTATCTACGTTATAAAATAAAACCTAATAACTGACCCTAAAATATAATAAAATACTAAATCAATACTATGATAATAAATATAAATAATATAATATCTAAAGCAAATTAATTAAGTTAAATAATTTCAATGGATATGAAAAGTGATCCCAAATACAAAATATGGTATGAATTCCATGTGGATCACATCTGAATCCACATGGGTCATATCTCCTACTGTATAGAGGAGCACCCTTTATATGTACAATATTTGCAATAAAATATTAAAAAATATAAAAAATATTCTACTCTATATAATTTATCTTCAATAATACATAAAATCTTCAGTTCTCTTATTTAAATTATTGCATTGTCCCTTTACGTAACTAATAGTGTCTATCACTTTTGATTCCTTTTTTAAAGCTAATTTAAAGGAATTAATATTTTCCGCATTTCTAGTGTCTCTGTCCAAATTATTCCAGGTAACTGGTCCTCTGAAGAATAGGGATTGTCTACCAAACTCTGTATTAGTTGTTATGTTCATTTCATATTTTTTTAAATTTCCATATAATTCTTTACATTCAGCTTGAAAGTTGCTAGATTTGAATAAAAATACAGGGTAACAACTTTGTACAATTCAAAAGACTGTTTTGAAAAACTAAATAGATTGCTCAGTGTTTAGTTACACGACTGCTTGATAACCCGCATGGAATAATAGTATGTGAAAATATTTGTAAATACTTAACAGATAGCGACGTAGCCGTCCATACACCACACAAGAGCAAAAATTTGAGTAACTGTAAGCAGACATAGCGTAGCTACACTGACGAGTATCCAATGGGAACATGCCTATCTTAAGAATCTTTGAAAAGAAGATATATTTGAAACCTTTACAATGGACGCTCGAGTCGGCTACATGTTTTAAAACTATGACTCTTTACAACTAGTCGAATTCTGACTGATCTTAAGTGTAACTATATCGGAATTGGGAATCAGAGATTTATTCAGTGCCAAATTGATTTTTAGAAAAATGAAAAAATATTTCAAACTATCATCGCCATGCATATATCCATGATTGCATGATCGGAGAAGAACTACCAAAAAGCACTTGAGGCATGAAAAGAATAAAACAATAGCTGGGATAAAAAGAAAGGTCTGGAACGAAAAAGTACTCCGCAAATTCTAACTCAGAAAACTGTAGTGGAGAGTGTGAGAGAGACGGAGAGAAATGAGAGATTTGGTAAGATTGACAAGAAATTAGTTAAGTGTGGCTATGTTATTCGTGCGCTGGGCGAAAACCTTCATTTGTTTTCCAAGTATCGGTAGCCCGAAGCACTTCATTAGGATCTGTTGTGATACTGCTGTTTTTCAATCTTACCAACTTTCTAATTTCTCTCTCTTCTCTCCACTGATTACCCTGCGAGCAGAGTCCCCCTTTACCTTCTAATCGAGCGAACGAAGGAAGGGAGACTCTGCCGAAACCCTGTATTTTCTTTGATTCGCCGATAGCCCAAGATCTTGGGCTACTCAAACTGGTATTTCTACCAGACAAACCGGTTTTTATGCGCACGACTAAACTAATCAGATTAGAATTGTATATATCTGTCAACACCACAAAGATAGTAAAAATTGTACTACCAAAAATAAGTTTCAAATGTTTCAATACGAAAACTGATATATACAAATGGAAGATCAGGAAAACTCTTCTTTGTATATTTTTAATTGATATCAGATACTTCGAATAAAACGAAGTGAAGTATACTTGTAAACTAGCTGTTGTTCAGTGACCCGAGGTTAATCCAATTATTCTCCAAGTCAACGGAATGCTAGGTAGACCTCTGGCGCGAATGGCTCCTTGAAGTTTGAGAGCCAAGCTTTGAAATGGGATGTAGCGCTGTTTGAACAGCCGTTTATGCTGAGGGAACATTGCGTGACGAGGCTATTAAAACATGGCTGCCAATGAGACTACTCAGCTGCATGGTCTTTGCGAAATTTACCGGAAACAAAAGTTGTTTTTTCGGAAGTAGACGTGGAAATCAATCATTGTCTCTAAGCAACTGTCGCGCATGCTCAAATAAGAAAATACAGGGTTTCGGCAGAGTCTCCCTTCCTTCGTTCGCTCGATTAGAAGGTAAAGGGGGACTCTGCTCGCAGGGTATCCACTGATCAGCTATTGGAAACGTTTCCGTTTCGCGTAAATATAAACGACTAAAAAGTTCTTCGTGCACACTTTACTTCGGCTTTGCCTGATTCATCTCTACTAAAGGAGTCAGGAATGCACTATGGATCAACTGAACAACCACGAAAGTGTTTCTGATGGAATGTCGATCCCCGTTGCATATATTGTAATCAGTAAAAGATCACTTATTTCAGTCTTTTTTGTTTAGTTACTGGAATCAATTGATGCTTGTGGTAAACTGGACCAAAACTGGTCAGAAAGAAAGAAATGCACAATGTTTTGCGAATATCGACCATAAATGCGATCGTAATGGGAACATTAAAGAGATCATCGTAGCTAGCCGGCGATCTTCAGAATGTTTTGTCATGGTGCTAGCGATACATTTAAATTGATATTTGTTGGACCCATTATAAGATAGGAGAACGAGAACATGCGACACAGACGAACAGTTGGAAATTGGAAGACTGAAAAGGGAACGGTGCCCCATTGAAGAACTGTTACTCACGTGTCGTGAGTTTTTCACATTTAGACAAAAACTGCTCTATTATCATGATCTTTAGTTACAATTTTATACATGTCATCACAAGAGAAAAAACCATTTAGAGCAATTTTTGTAAAACTGTGAAAATGGCACGGTCACGGCAAGGAACGCAACAAGAGACTTTGTTAAGGTCATTGCATGGTGATCGAGGTCCCTTTCACAGAGTAGAAAATTGATACCTTTGACTATCAGTTGTGCTCTTGTTGACGCTGTGATGGTTTAGAAGGATAATAACTTGGAAAATATCAGGATATATTTGTACCCAAAATATTGAGTAACAATGCAATCTATATTACAAAGCTATTACAACCAATCACTAACAAGCTGAGGGGCAAGGAAAAGACAAGAACTGCACTCCTGATTATTCATCATGAAACAAATTTTTTATAGGAGATTTTTTCCCCTTTAAAGCATTGGGCAACAAAAACTATACTGACGAGTTTCCAATGAGAACATACCTATCTTAAGAATCTTTGAAAAGAAGATCAGTATATTCGGAACACTTTACAATGGACGCTCGAGTCGGCTACATGTTTTAAAACTATCACTCTTTACAACTTGTCAAATTCTTACAAACTATATCGGAATTGGGAATCAGAGATTTATTCAGTGCCAAATTGATTTTTACACAATGAAAAAATATTTCAAACTAACATCGCCATGCATATATCCATGATTGCATGATCGGAGAAGAACTACCAAAAAGCACTTGAGGCATGAAAAGAATAAAACAATAGTTGGAATAAAAAGAAAGGTCTGGAACAAAAAAGTACCCCGCAATAAACTCGAACTCAGAAAACTGTAGTGGAGAGTGTGAGAGAGACGGAGAGAAATGAGAGATTTGGTAAGATTGAACAGAAAAAAGTGAAATGTGGCTATGTTATTAGTGCGCTTGCGAAAAACGTATTTGGTTTCCATGCAAGTATCGATAGCCCGCCCAAAGCACTTCATTAGGATCTTTTGTGATACTGCTGTTTTTCAGTCTTACCAACTTTCTAATTTCTCTCTCTTCTCTCCACTAATCAGCTATTGGAAACGTTTCCGTTTCGTGTAAATATAAACGACTAAAAGGTTCTTCGTGCACACTTTACTTCGGCTTTGCCTGATTCATCTCTGCTAAAGGAGTCAGGAATGTACTATGGATCAACTGAACAACCACGAAAGTGTTTCTGATGGAATGTCGATCCCCGTTGCATATATTGTAATCAGTAAAAGATCACTTATTTCAGTCTTTTTTGTTTAGTTACTGGAATCAATTGATGCTTGTGGTAAACTGGACCAAAACTGGTCAGAAAGAAAGAAATGCACAATGTTTTGCGAATATCGACCATAAATTATTATGATGTCCTGTATAGACCCACTGTTGAGGAGTTCAATGTCATGCTACAAAACTTCCGTGCAAACGGAGCTTTAGTTTTCTCTTATCATCATTCAATTCAAAGGAAAACACATCAATGTTTTTTTAATGATTTAATCAAATTCCACTACTCTACAATGTTAGCCATTAAATGATTACATTAATCTAAAGTCTCTTTTAATCACTGTCCGTTACCGAGAGTTGTTAATACCAGAAATACTGGCAAGTTTATTGAGCAAAAATGAATGCCAAGCTCTTCATGCTCTTGTTGCCATTGTCACCTTCGCAGCGTGCCTCGTTACCAGCACTGTTTTTGTTGTCTTGACTGCAGTACGATCCTGCTGTTCCAATACCAAGACGGGAATCAGGGGAATCACAGTTGTTCTCATTGTTTCCTATGATTCCAATCCTTGCCATGGCAGCCTCAGCCTGAAGGCGTACATTGAATCCTTCTCTGTTGCAGTTTGGCTGAAGGGAGGAACCAGGAACAAGTTTTTTCCACTGGATGCGACCCAAATGTGTTGCTCGATATTTGTTGTCAGCGATGAGGGAATACAGGGAAGAGGCGTGCTGTGGAACCTTCAGCCATCTTGTGGTATGTCCGGTCTTCATTCCCAAGCACAGTGCATTAAACGGAAGGTCGAAGTAGGTTTTCAGCTTTGTTTCTTGGTTGTCAAGGCCACCTGATACACCTTTTATGTTGTATGTTTCCTTGTTGGTCCAGTATTTTGATTTGTACTGGAACGTGGTCTATTCAAAGATAAGACATTTATAGGTACAATCAAGGGTTGGTTCAGTTGATTGAGCGTCGGTCTTCACTGTCTTACGTTTAGAGTGTACTGACATATAAAATTTGCCCGTTGCTATAGGGAAATTTGAAAATGCTCTAAAATTCCTCTAATTCAGTTGTCAAGTCGCTTTTACATTTTATAGCTGGTCTTCCTTGAGGGGACTAAAAGTGTCCCGTGCATGCACAATAAGAACGAAAATGAGTCCTTTTTGGCAAGTGTGCGTCGCTCTACCGGAAATCAAACGAATCACGCCAAAACCGCGCGCGCGTGCGCCCATTCAATTTCGCCGGACAAAACAAGACCTTATTTTGCATAGCAACCGTTGCACATCAACGATATATGTCAGTACACACTTAAAGAACCAACATCAATATTGGGGGAGAGTAGGCCATGACATTGCCGTTGTGTGTCGTCTGTCCTACTACACTCAGTAATTGGCTCTCAAAGTTGTTGTGGTATACCTGCATTCATGAGAAGGAAAAGCTTGTGTTACGCGACACTTTTCCATGCATTTCATACTCCTAGTGATTTTGTAGTCTATTAATATGTTTGGCAGGGGACTTTTTGTGACGTAGATTTCTTATGACAATTTTGTTATGGCTAGTTGTTGGACCTCGCATGGGCAGGACCAACTACACAAAAATATGCTAGCCTAGGCATTTACCCTAGATTTTATATTTCATCTCAGTTCTAGATTTGTAGGTTCGGAATAGTCCCAAGCCTTTACCAAATGGTTTTGTAGGTTTAGTACGTTAATGTGTGAAAGAACTTTAGAGTATATTCCAGTTTTTACATTATGACACAGTTATAAGGTGTGATTGAAATTCGAGCAAGATTGACACTTAGAAAGTAGAGTCCATAGTACAAATGAGACTCCATGATCAAGGTTGTGCAAGAAAGTTTTATTGGCCGGTCCGGATCTGGAGATTCGGGTGTGCACCTTGATTGGATAGGCCTGACAGTGTAACGTGAGTCTTGTTTGGGTTATGGCTCTCTACCTGTTACTAGAAATACCTGTGTAATCATCTTTGTAAGTTAGTTGGTGGCTAATGTTTATCAGTTGTTAGTGGTTATCGTATTTGTATATCGAGATTTAAAGAAGCTTAAATACAAAGACCCACGAATTAACAAAGGTATGATTTAATGTTGCCGTCAGAGTGATCCCGGACTAGTTCCGTAACACTTGTAAACTAAACTAAACTAAACTAAACTAAACTAAACTAAACTAAACTAAACTAAACTAAACTAAACTAAACTAAACTAAACTAAACTAAACTAAACTAAACTAAACTAAACTAAACTAAACTAAACTAAACTAAACTAAACTAAACTAAACTAAACTAATCTAATCTAATCTAAACTAAACTAAACTAAACTAAACTAAACTATACTAAACTAAACTACTAAACTAAACTAAACTACTAAACTAAACTAAACTAACTGACTAAACTAAACTACTAAACTAAACTAAACTAAACTAAACTAAACTAAACTAAACTACTAAACTAAACTAAACTAAACTACTAAACTAAACTAAACTAAACTGAACTAAACTAAACTACTAAACTAAACTAAACTAAACTAAACTAACTGACTAAACTAAACTAAACTAAACTAAACTAAACTAAACTAAACTAAACTACTAAACTCAACTCAACTCAACTCAACTGATCAATTTTAACAAGATCACCGAGGTAAAGAAGTGGGAGAGGGCCGAAGAAAGACGTATAATGCGGGAAAAAAGCCCAAAAAGAAACCGTCAGAAGAATAATACCTTTGCTCCATCAACCTTCATTATCATGGTCCATCCCTTTGAACTACAAATCTCTTCCATGTAGCAGTAGGTCTTGGTCACCTCTTTTCCTCTTTTGATGTAATATAGACCGCTTTTTGCTTCACTGGAATTAGCGGAAAAAAAATAACAGCGATTTAAGTTAAGAATAACAAATCGTGTATTTTTTCGTTCATGTTTCGGATGTTATATATATGAATAAAAGACGTTACGTGACCAAACGCGAAATACAAGGTCAATGGAATCTAGTTTCATGCCATTCCGATATTAAATTAAAATTCACTACAAAAACCTCTCAAGATCTCTTGAATGCTTGAATGAGGAATATAATTGACTTGCTTCTATGTATGTTCGTTTAGCAACATGTAGGATGAGAAATTCGTAGTTTTCCAGCTCACAGGAAATAGTCGTTATCGCGAGGGCCTCGGCTTTCAAGTACTCCATTTAGAGTTCGATATTTGGTCAAAGTATTGGAGATGAAGCTCAAAATAACAGCCCATTCTGAAGCTCTTATAAGTATATAGGTATATCTCGAGTTAAAAGCTCCAAATTACATTGTTCTGCTGCAGGAAAAGCCCGTCTCTGAAAGCTATTTTCTTTGAAGTCGGCCATCTTGCATTCCTAACGTTCCTGGCTTGCGTTCGCTGTCGCTTAAAGGTGATGAATGAAGGGCATTGTTTTTACGTTCTTAACCAATCAGAGGTCCCTCAGGACGAACACAGGAAAAAAAAAAAAAAAAAAAAAACATTTGCAGTTTATAACTCGTTCCCGGCCTAAAGGCCTGGGCACGAGTAACAAGGCAGAAAAGGAAGAAGGATGAAGAGGAGGAGACGGAGAAAAAGGAAGAGAAGACGAAGGAGAGGATAAAACAGTCTTTATAGTTTAGGAAGTTGATGGCCATCAATTCCCCAAATTATTTTCCCATATTTGTTACATTGGTATTGCGCGCATTTGTTCTGCAGAACGTCTTTCAACTCACCCATCAGAAGATAAAATGTCGTGGCAGGACTTTCCTGGGTTTAACCTTGAGCCAATCTTTGGGAGGCCGCCACCCCCTATAGCTACGTAATCCTTGCCATTACAGAACTGGATTTGGTTGTCGTGGTAACGAAGGGCTCCTGCCGACTTGTCATTACATGGACAAGAATGTTTTGGGACTTGGTAGACAAAAGTTTGAGAGGCGTCGAAGTGACAAAGATCTGACCTCTTGTAGTAGGCAGACGTGGAGGAAGCCATCAAGAAAAGTATTCCCAAAGTCAACATTATTCCTGCAAAATGAATTTATTGATGATCATATATGAAAACCTTGAACTTGAAGGATTTGAAAAAGGATCAGAGAATATGGGAAAATTCGAAGATAGAAGCACATGAAAACTGAAGAAGTTCGTAAAGATCACAAATTGAAGAACACAGTACAGACGCAACAAAGAAAATAGGTCGAAAAAAGGATCACGAAGAACAAGAAATAGACATATTGATTGTTATACGTTTAGTTCCCTTGTACTTTTCCGCTGATGAACCAGCTATCGGTTTTTCACATGTTTCGGCGTCCGACCTCATCATTAGGGACCTTAAGCAACCACGACGACAGGGAAAACGGGACGTCAAAACGTATTCAAGCGTAGTATTTACTGCAATTTTACTGCAATTTTGCTGCAATTTTATTGCACTTTTACTGCAATTTTACTGCAATTCAGACCAGAGTTTTGAAATGAAAGAGGGAGTTTCTGGGCGAACGGAAAATAATCTGGTTTGTGTCCTCAAGTTCCCGTTCTCTACAGCCATGAGCGTGAAATCTGGACTTTTCACTTTCACATTGTAGTTTTGCAGAATACGGTTAATTTCCTTACAGCCCTGCTCACTTGCACGTGCGTTTATTGTATTTTGTAATTATGGTCATTGTCTTCAGTATACCGTCGTCGTCCTCGTTGCCGTCTGATCTTCGGCTCGTCTTCGTTGCTTAAGGTCTCTATTGTGTTGTCATCAAAGATGTGGCCAGACGGCGAAAGATGTGTGAGGTATTTCACTGTCTTTTTGTGCGATATTAAACGTTTTTGCGATAACAAACATTCTCGACATTTCGGGCAGTAAAATATTAATTGTCACATCTTGAATATTCATTGTTCAAGGCCGGATCCTGCATTGTTGTCGTTTGTACCTTAAGCGTTGAACATGATTTGAAATATAAGCACAAAGAAAACTAAAAGGGTTTTGTTATCAATTTAATATGTTATGTTACCTTCGACTGAACATGTATTCGCAGTTCAAACTTGAACGTCTATTTTTAGGCCCCGTAAACACGTAGAAATATTTGCGTTCACACAAAGACGATGACCGTTTTCGAATCGTTTCAGAGCCATCCATACACCACACAAGAACAAAAAATTAAGCAAATGTAAGCAGACACAGCTATACGAGTTTCCATTCGGAACATACCTATCTTAAGAATCTTTGAAAAGAAGATATATTCGGAACACTTTATGGACGCTCGAGTCGGCTACATGTTATAAAACTATGACTCTTTACAACTAGTCGAATTCTGACTGATCTTAAGTGTAACTATATCGGAATTGGGAATCAAAGATTTATTCAGTGCCAAATGTGACCCTCCACGAGAAAACGTACAACAACGCTTTTCCGTTAGAGGCAGCTTCAATTGTCTTGTTCGATAGCCTAGCTGATAAAGACAAGTCGCTAGAATTTTTATCAAGCAAATTTGACTTTCAATTAGAACAACATATAAAGAAATTAACAAATTAATTTCGATCACTGCTTTAGAAAACAAGAGTGCTAAAACAGATGAATTAAAAATCGTTTTGGGCGAAAATAAATACAACCAACCAACTCGACTTTTTTTTACTTTTTATGACTCGCGATCAATAACTTATCACCATTGCTTTAACAGCTAACGCTTTTGCTCTAACGGCTAACGATTTTGCTCTAACGCCTAAAGCTTTGGCTCTAACGGCTAACGCTTTGGCTCTAACGGCTAACGCTTTGGCTCTAACGGCTAACGCTTTGGCTCCAACGGCTAACGCTTTGGCTCCAACGGCTAACGCTTTGGCTCCAACGGCTAACGCTTTTGCTCTAACGCCTAACGCTTTAGCTCCAACGGCTAACGCTTTGGCTCTAACGGCTAACGCTTTTGCTCTAACGCCTAACGCTTTGGCTCTAACGGCTAACGCTTTGACTCCAACGGCTAACGCTTTGGCTCCAACGGCTAACGCTTTGGCTCTAACGGCTAACGCTTTGGCTCTAACGGCTAACGCTTTGGCTCCAACGGCTAACGCTTTGGCTCTAACGGCTAACGCTTTTGCTCTAACGCCTAACGCTTTGGCTCTAACGGCTAACGCTTTGACTCCAACGGCTAACGCTTTGGCTCTAACGGCTAACGCTTTTGCTCTAACGCCTAACGCTTTAGCTCTAACGGCTAACGCTTTGGCTCCAACGGCTAACGCTTTGCTAAGCCGTTTCTAACGCTTTTGCTTGGATGACTAACGGTATGCATAAACATGCTAACGGTTTCGCTTGGATGACTAACGGTTTTCTGAAGAACCCTGACGGTCTGTAAGGCGTTATAACGCTTGCTAACGGGGGCTAACGGCAAACCGTTACTAACGGAAAAGCGTTGTTGTACGTTTTCTCGTGGAGGGTCACGAATTGATTTTTAGAAAAATGAAAAAAATATTTTAAGCTATCATCGCCATGCATATATCCATGATTGCATGCTCGGAGAAGAATTAAGTACCAAAAAGCACTTGAGGCATGAAAAGAATAAAACAATAGTTGGAATAAAAAGAAAGGTCTGGAACGAAAAAGTACCCCGCAATAAACTCTAACTCAGAAAACTGTAGTGGAGAGTGTGAGAGAGACGGAGAGAAATGAGAGATTTGGTAAGATTGAACAGAAAAAAGTGAAATGTGGCTATGTTATTCTATATTTTATAAAAATACATTTTTATGCAAGAAAAAGAGTCTTATATTTTTGTTATATGCTATAATCAATTTTGATTAACTAATAGAAATTTAGAAGTTGCATTCTTTAGTCTTAGGGAAGCCAGTAGGACGGACATTTTTTATTAGAATTCAAAAGTCAAAATGAAGAAATATTTGCAGATAGAAGAACTGAAAAATTTAGATAAAGGACAATTAAATATGTTATAAATATTTACACATGTGTATTTGGATAAATCTATTGTGAGTATTTAAAAATGAGATATTTTTTGAGCATAAAATCCTCTCAGTTCTCACCTGTAGGTCCTGTAGTCTTGAACTGGAGTCTCCCTTCTCGATGAGTGGCGTCCAGTACGCTAAAACAACAATTATATAGCGACGCAGTAATTTCAAGGGATAAATCTGGATGCTGAGTTAGTTGTGGACAGTTAATGCTTTTAATTCCTTTTTAATTGTTAACTAACGCATGAGTAACAAGTGACGCCAAGTTGATCTGAATTCTTAAGTACTCACAGTAGATTTGTGCAAATACACATATTTAAAAGTTTATCAGAACTTTGATTTCCTTTATCGCTTTCAGTTCTTCTATCTGTAGATATTTATTCATTTATTTATTTCAAATTGATTTTTAGAAAAATGAAAAAATATTTCAAACTAACATCGCCATGCATATATCCATGATTTCATGATCGGAGAAGAACTACCAATTAAAAAAGCACTTGAGGCATATATGAAAAGAATAAAACAATAGTTGGAATAAAAAGAAAGGGCTGGAACGAAAAAGTACCCCGCAATAAACTCGAACTCAGAAAACTGTAGTAGACAAGGCGCATTTTCGAGAAATCAGATACCTGAAGGCATTTTGGGGTAGAGGCTGGTAACATAACTATTCAAAACTAATTTTTCATGCTGAATGCGAATATGACTGTTATCAAGACGTATTCTGCAATCTTATACGGCGTGTAAGACGTGTTTTGTGAACTGCTACAGTCATTTCATACTAACGGCTTTTTTATGTAATTCCAAAAGTTCCCAAACTTAAAAACAATTACCATAGCTGGAAAGAGCATATCAAAATCAGTAAAACTGTGAAGTTTGGAGGATATCAGTTGAAAAATCAAGGAGATACGAATTTTCAAAAATCGAAATTTGTTTGTATCTCTTGCATAACCGACTGTAAGTGTTTTCATACAAAATTTCGTTTTTTGAAAATTCGTATCTCGATCCTTGATTTTTTAACTGATATCCTTCAAACTTCACAGTTTTACTGATTTTAGTATGCTCTTTCCAGCCATATAATTGTTTTTAAGTTTGGAAACTTTTGGAATTACATGAAAAAGCCGTTAGTATATGAAATGACTGTAGCAATACACAAATACGTCATTTACACGTATAAGATTGCAGAATACGTCTTGGCAATATTCGGATTCAGCATGGAAATTTAGTTTTGAATAGTTATGTTACCAGCGTCTACCCCAAAATGCCTTCTGCACTTTTTGCGATCGACTTTTTCAATTTTGCGCCTTGTCTATAGTGGAGAGTGTGAGAGAGACGGAGAGAAATGAGAGATTTGGTAAGATTGAACAGAAAAAAGTGAAATGTGGCTATGTTATTCTATATTTTATAAAAATACATTTTTATGCAAGAAAAAGAGTCATATTTTTGTTATATGCTATAATCAATTTTGATTAACTAATAGAAATTTAGAAGTTGCATTCTTTAGTCTTAGGGAAGCCAGTAGGACGGACATTTTTTATTAGAATTCAAAAGTCAAAATGAAGAAATATTTACAGATAGAAGAAATAAAAAATTTAGATAAAGGACAATTAAATATGTTATAAATATTTACACATGTGTATTTGGATAAATCTATTGTGAGTATTTAAAAATGAGATATTTTTTGAGCATAAAATCCTCTCAGTTAAAACAACAATTATATAGCGACGCAGTAATTTCAAGGGATAAATCTGGATGCTGAGTTAGTTGTGGACAGTTAATGCTTTTAATTCCTTTTTAATTGTTAATTAACGCATGAGCGACAGGTGACGCCAAGTTGATCTGAATTCTTAAGTACTCACAGTAGATTTGTGCAAATACACATATTTAAAAGTTTTTCACATCAGAACTTTGATTTCCTTTATCGCTTTCAGTTCTTCTATCTGTAGATATTTATTCATTATTTCAAATTGATTTTTAGAAAAATGAAAAAAATATTTTAAGCTAAATCGCCATGCATATATCCATGATTGCATGATCGGAGAAGAATTAAGTACCAAAAAGCACTTGAGGCTAGACTGATTCCATAAGTCGGTCCCAGTTCGCTCTTTGACGATCTTGTTTTTTCGCTCACGGGTCCGACTTATCTCATTCATCAGCCGTTGCTGTACAAACCAAAACGAGGCTCGAGAATATCTAATGAGCCGGAAGTAAAATTCCATAATTTTTCGCAAGTCATTTCAACGTTTCTTTTTTTCTACAACTCGAAAAAAGTACTCCTATTAAGTTTGTTTACACCGTGTAAATCAAGCTGAGGACGTTTGCTTAAACTGTGGCAGTTCTCAGAAAGAAAGAAAAAAGAATTGTGAGCAATGAGAATGAAGAGTTAGTTTACAATCTTTACGGTGTGAATATAGGCAAGATAACAACACACATCATGGAACATTCAAACTTTATTAAAACATAAGCTTACCACTGAGTTACACAATGAGCCTCATCAACATCAATACACCTTAGAGTATTTTTAAACTCCTTCGATGTAATTCCGGAGAGATAAATGGCTTATAATTATAACTGCACAACCATATCAAACAATTGTCAATAAAAAGTTGTCATTCGCTCGGCAGTCAACTCTATTCCATATTTGGGCAGGCATTACCTTATTTGGAAGTCGCGTTGATCCATTTTTGCTGATTTTTCGGCAAAACAGTCGAAAATTTGACCAAAACTTGCAGAAATTGTAGCTACGAAACACATCACATTGTCCACCATCTTGAAAATTACTTAGAAACCTCGCTTTTCAATAAACAGGAAACCCAATGGTAAATACACAGGGAGCCCGCGAAAGGCAACAATTGTTTGATATGCTTGTTTCACAAGGGCATGACGAAAACCACTGGGCTTTGTCAGATAATATTACAATCATTACTAGCCTTGTATGTGCCAAATTTGGCCCCTTCTGTCACAGTGGAATCGTCTTCTCCTTCTCCGGCAAAGGTAGCGGGAATCTAGTAACTTCCTAAAACTGTCCACTTGATGCGTCATCAAGGCGTCAAAGGCGATACAAAAATATTGCCGTTGCCGGCCTTTACATCTAATAGATCAGGCAAAACGTTTTGCCACATCCTGTGGGAAGATAAACAAACACGTCTTTCCCCTCTAGAACTTGTTCAATAGCTTTTCTTTGAAACGGCTTTAACGTTATCTTCGTTTTAAGAGTGATAGTTGGTAGGAATTCATTTTCAAAAACAAAATGGCGTCTTACCGGAAGTGAAGTTTCAGCTCGGTACAATAAGACATAGTATGTGATTGGTCAAAATATTTTGAATGGAATAACAAACGATTTCATTGGCTATCTCGTTTTTTCGAGATGCGGATCATTTTTGTGGCTACTGCCTCGTAAGAGGCAGAAGCCTACTATGTCATCGAGTTGTAAGTCCGTAACACCACAGGAACTCCAAAATCGGAAAACGTCGGGACCAATTAGCAGCTCGAATTCTATCTATCGGCACATCTACGCCTATTGTCCGGAAAATCGAAATGTCTCCGAACTTCCGCGATCACCACAGTTCCATATGCCAAACGCCAGAAATACAATGTTTGATGACAATGCTGGGTCGTTGTACCCGTTCATCAGCTCTGAAGATGTTGATTGAATAGAGTAGCTAAGAAAGGCAAGTTATTTTCTGCATATTGTGCTCAACTCTAGTCTGCAAAGCTGTCTTATAGGACTTTTTGTTTAGCAGTGACATTTTTTTCGTGACGCCATGCACTTGTGTGATTCACGTCGAATAATTTATCCAATTTACTTATGAGATTTGTCGCCTACTCTCTGTGCAATTCGCTTCTAAGCTTAACTAACTTTATAGGCAAGCTTTTTACTCGGGCTACCTCTGGTAGCTCGAGTCTAGGTTTACCTTTTCGGTCTATCAATCTATCTATCTATCTATCTATCTATCTATCAACGTCGCAAATCGGCAAATTACCCAGAAGCCTTTGGGGCACACTGTTGACCACGAGGCTTCCTGTGGTCGCGAGAGTTTGAGAACAAAATGGCGGACGCTATCAATCGGAATTTATCGAACTTATATTGGCTTTTAATCTCAAGATACTTTGCTTTAAATCGTTAATATCGAATTCTCGAATTTAGTGGTGACCTTCTTACCAGCTGTTGTAATCAACTTATAATGTATTGATCGTACAAGAACACGAGACAGATTGATTTGTGGCAGCGAACTTCACTTGAGGAGTCACTGACATGTAAGACACGGAGATATTGTCTTTGGATCAGTAGTTTGTTTAAATTAATAATATTTCACCACTGCTTGCACATTATGTTTGCTTATATAAGCTTTATTTATACACGGTGTCTACAGTCATGCTCTTCCTGAGAGCCATGTTAAAAACGAACTACTGATTAACTAACAATATCTACAATGTTTGTTTCTAACTAGAAAGACTAGGAGATTCTTGCCTTTATTCAATAATTAAGCCAGGAAACAGGAATTAGTAATTGGTGCAAAATTACACCAAATAAACAATGGAAAACAAATGATTTTTTTTATTATTAACTTATATTTAGTGCAATCTGTATTTTGTACAATGTCATGATTATATTGAATGCACTTTACTGTCAATCATGCTCATGTTCAATGTTAGCAGATAAAAATATAGTGATGGATAATCATGGAAATGATAGTAATGTTTATGAGACCTTATATTAGCAACAATTGAAGAATAATTTTAGAATGTACAAAATGATATATTTTGGAATGTACAAAATGATATATTTTGTACAAGCTTTGTGCAACCATGTTCACAGAGACAAGATAAAGTGGATTGAATTGAAGATGTTACTGTATGTAGTAGTATCAGATTGATGTGCATGGAGGAGCTATATATGGTATCAGTAATGAGCATATATTGTATGACATTACACTTCTCCAAATAAAGCATCATCAACTGACTACTGCTATAATCATTGATCTGCTCCATATTAAAAACATGGTAATCCATGTATTGAAAAGTTGTGTTAAGAAACTGAAATGTACTGTACTGAAATGATTTCATAGAAAGGTAACTGTGGTACTTCTAGAATCTACCAATGTGATAACAGCAATATCAAACTCATTTTAACTTGGTCATTGAAACAGTCTGCTGCAGTTTGTAAGTTTTGTTTCCATAAATCAAAGTAAAAAAGTACAGAATAGAAATTTAAATTGTCTGAGCTATAATGTATTATCTATAGATCATATTGGATCATTTGGTAGGCATTTACAAAATAAAGCAGACTGTATACTGTATATGTCTGGCGTGATAAAAAGACCAGCAGTATATGAATAACCACCAATCAGGTGGTACAATTACCTTCCAAAAACGTTCTCCCTGGCCAATATAATTTGTGTTCTACTCTGCAGTACCTGTCATTTTTGCAATCAAAAGACACTGACAAGTCAAACTGGTTTGTATCAACTTCTGTTCTCCATTTCTCCCCAAGTATTACACAGACGTAGCCCGAGTAAACGCCTATTAGGCGTCTAGTTAGATTAAATTTATAAATTAGTAATCAGTACCGGGAATCAGTAGTAGACAAGTGATCGCCGAAAATGGCCATCATCAGTGAACTAAAAAGCGTTTTGCCCATTGCAGACACTATAAACGCATTTGTTTATAATGATATTTTCTTGTTCTCGGTTACCTCTCAAAATTGTTTTCATGGATACCAGAAATAGTAATCTTTACTGTGACCGACGACATTAACAATGAGAATATTTAATTTGACCTTTGATTTGTTTATCAGTGTCACGTAACTGCAAATATATCCTTGTGCTTCAAGTCAATAAAGTATCTTAGCATAAGTATATCAAACAGAATCTCCTTTAAAAACAGGAAAAAAAGCCCAAAATAATCCACTTAAGTATGGACTTATATGACTTATGGACTGATGTATGTACGCTGAACACGTCCCTCCCAGGTTCATGTCACACAACTGAGCTAATTAGATTCACTTCCTCAAACGCCGGTGAGAGAAATATAAAATTCGCAGAAAAATTCAAACATTTTATTCCAAAAAGCGGCCAGAGCGAGAAGCCATTTTGGCTCTTGTTTAGATTGAATTTCCTTTCTTCATGACAAAAATCACTACTACTTTGTATATTACTTCATAAATAGCAAAAAAAAAAAAAAAAAAAAAAATTCATTTGGAGATGTCTACTACAATTCTGTCTACTCTAATTCAATTGTGCTCTTTTCTTGTCATTCAATTAGAGTACCACGTGTATGTTATCTTTAGATATTAAGTGTAACCCTCTGTAAATAATTATAAAGTATTATTCTATTCTATTCTATCCTATTCTATTCTATTACACTTAACCTGAGAAAAAGTACAAAATCTAAATAGCTGACTAAAAAGTTAAAAATCCTTTCTTTCCTATTGAGTTTAATAGTGCTACTTTGCATTATTAACCTAGTGCAACTCTATTATACTTTAACATAATATTACTATTACAACTATTTTGCTTTGTTTCAGAGGTTATATCATAACCATTTTAAGACATGAAACAAAGTCTAGGTTAAGTTGTAATACCTGTAGTTAAATTGCAATAGAGTGGTTTACATAAACCTGTGAAATAAATATTAGCAATTAATGTGTAATAATCAAATAAGAACAAAAGAAAACAATTGAAATAGGGTCTACTAATGGCCTCTTTATATGAAGGCAGGTTGTCCCTGCTAGGATGGATAATCTTTTTCTTTTTTTCCCGGGGGTTGGCATACAAAACAAAAGACATCCCTCCTACCAGGGACAACTCGCCTTCATATAAACAACACCTAATAAGTATCATATAGTTTAGTATCTTTCATGGGTTTATTTAATTAAGATGTATTACAATATGATATGTTAAATTATCCTATAACTATTACACATTAGCCAATCAGAGCTAAGCATTTTCTATGAATACAGAGCGGTATTTCATGGATTTTCTATGAATACAGAGCGGTATTTCATAAAATGTATTAGCCAATCAGATTGCTCAAAATTTGAATTTAGCCAATGAAATTCAATATTTTTTGAATATATAATTAGCTGAGAAACGAGCGGGAAACCGCCGGCGCGTTTGCATCGTCGAGTTTCGATCGAGTTCAACTACTTCAAATGCGATTTCTTCTCTCTCAGAAGAAAAATATTGATCATTGTAGAGGCACAAAAGAACCCAAGAACACAAAAGAAGACTGAGGTGGACACTAAGAAGGTTTTGGACTTTATTTCACAAGCTCCGTACTGCAAAGAGAGTCCAACTGAACCAGAACGCTTGAACATTCTTGTCAAACATTTTCTACTGGAAATTCGCAAGTAAGTTATAATGGATCTGAATACGAACCAAATACTCTAACGTCTTACAGAAACTCCACTGGCCGATATTTGAGAGGTAAAAACTACCCAAAGCTCATCGAGAAGTGCTCAGTCAAGCAAAGAGAAAACTGATAAAACGGCTTCGCTAAGATGGGTTGGGGAAAAAACCAAACGCACGAAAATGTTTGACAGAGGATTTTTCCAATAAAATTAATGTTGGCGTCATGATATCTTTAGAAAAGCGTAATTTTTGACTAAAATGTGTAATAGTTATAGGATAATATGGTTATTTGATGTTTTTTTATGGAATACTGATGAACATTCACTCGAAATTTTTGTTATTTTGTATACAACTCGCCTAAAGGCTCGTTGTATACTAATAACATAAATTTCTCGTGAAATATTCACCCGTATTCCATAGAAAACCATCAAATAACCACTAAGTATTGAGAACATGCGACACAGACGAACAGTTGGAAATTGGGAGACTGAAAAGTGAACGGTGCCCCATTGAAGAACTGTTACTCTCGTGTCGTGAGTTTTTCACATTTAGACAAAAATTGCTGCATTAGCATGATTTTTAGTTACAATTTTATATATGTCATCACAAGAGAAAAGACGATTTAGAGCAATTTTTGTAAAACTGTGAAAACGGCACGGTCACGGCAAGGAACGCAACAAGAGACTTTGTTACGGTCATTGCATGGTGATCGAGGTCCATTTCACAGAGTAGAAAATTTTATACCTTTGACGATCAGTTGTGCTCTTGTTGACGCTGTGATGGTTTAGAAGAAGAATAACATGGAAAATATCAGGGTATATTTGTACCCAAAATATTGAGTAACAATGCAATCTACATTACAGCCAATCACTAACAAGCTGAGGGGCAAGGAAAAGACGAGAACTGCACTCATGATTATTCATCATAAAACATATATATTTTTAGAGGAGATTTATTTCACATTCAAGCATTGGGCAACAAAAACTAGTTAGCTGAAGAAAAACTGTTGAAAAAAGCTAAAGTTCTTACTTTCAGAACGTTTAGGTTGTGTTTGTCAGTGTGGTTTTGATTAATAAAAGTTGGTTTAAACTGTTGATCCAAAGTAAAAAAATTTGAATCGAAAATGCGTTTTAGGACTTCTTTCGCTCAATTTCCATATAATTTTTTACATTCAGCTTGAAAGTTGCTAAATTGGAATAAAAATACAGGATAACAACTTTGTACAACTCCAGAGTTTCCAATGGGAACATACCTATCTTATAAGAATCTTTGAAAAGAAGATATATTCGGAACACTTTATGGACGCTCGAGTCGGCTAAATGTTATAAAACTATGACTCTTTACAACTAGTCGAATTCTGACTGATCTTAAGTGTAACTATATCGGAATTGGGAATCAAAGATTTATTCACTCAGTGCCAAATTGATTTTTAGAAAAATGAAAAAATATTTCAAACTAACATCGCCATGCATATATCCATGATTGCATGATCGGAGAAGAAGTATCAAAAAGCACTTGAGGCATGAAAAGAATAAAACAATAGCTGGGATAAAAAGAAAGGTCTGGAACGAAAAAGTACCCGGCAATAAAGTCGAACTCAGAAAACTGTAGTGGAGAGTGTGAGAGAGACGGAGAGAAATGAGAGATTTGGTAAGATTGAACAGAAATTAGTTAAGTGTGGCTATGTTATTCGTGCGCTGGCGAAAAACTTCATTTGGTTTTCCAAGTATCGGTAGCCCGAAGCACTTCATATAGGATCTGTTGTGATACTGCTGTTTTTCAGTCTTACCAACTTTCTAATTTCTCTCTGTTCTCTCCACTGATCAGCTATTGGAAACGTTTCCGATTTATGTAAATATAAACCACTAAAACGTTCTTCGTCCTCACGATTATTTTCACTTCGTCTTTGCCTGCTTCATCTCTACTAAAGGAGTGAGGAATGCACTATGGATCAACTGAACAACCGCACGAAAGTGTTTCTGATGGAATGTCGATCCCCGTTGCATATATATTGTAATCAGTAAAAGATCAAGTAATATTTTAAGCGCCAAGCACATCGCACAGACATTACCCCGTGAGTTTCGATCTCTTGCGTGGACCCATTAGGGACTTTAAGATACACCGACTACGGACTACGGTTGGACGTGTGTGCTTTTTGTCTGGAGCACTGGACCGAGTACATACTGTAACAGGAGCTCGAAAATTTAGATAGAAGATAATGCACTACAAAAAACAGACTATGGACAATGAAACTTAGCAAATTCGTGTTTTAGCACGCTTTTTCTGTGTCAGTTCGCTTAAGAATTCCTTCTCTTATGGACAATTTAGCAGATAAACGTCTAGACCTTCTGAGACTACAGAAAGATGATTTTAGTTTGTATTTTATTGCAACATTTGTCTTTATTCTGATATACTGGTTATACAATGATTTTTTTCCTCAAATTCTTCGATTCAGAGGAATTCAAACTTACAAATAAACAATTTGTACAAATAACACTAACCTGCTAGAAAAACTAAAGGGAAAGAGAGTGTTTGGCTTCATTTGAAAAGCAATTCGGCGGTATGACAACGAGTAAACACGGCCATGATCTTTCCATTGATTTGAGGTCATAATTCTCCTTAAATTCAGCTAAAACCTGGATTAACTTGTAGTTCGAATGTAGAAAATTAAAAATCGTTGATTTTTCTTCTTTGTTCTGCCAATTTTCATCACCTATTTATGGTTCCGTAGTCTGTACTCCACGCTACGTGAAATCGTCCGACTTCTCACCGTAGTGAGCTCGCGACGGCAGGTGAGATAATGATATGCGTCTCGTTTTCCTAGCAGGCGAATCATCCTACCTGCTATACATTTACTGCATTTTGTTTGTATAGGAAATAATATGGTTACGAGTGCAATTTAGAATAAATTTGCACGAGTGAATTTTCAAAGAGTAAATTTGTGCTCTTTGAAAACTCACGAGTCAAATTTATTCTAAATTGCACGAGTAAACCATATTATTTCCTTTTAATAATATACATGCAGAAATTCAAGCAAATTTTCAAGTTTTCTCTAGCTTTTCAGTTGAAAAATCAGGTTAGCGCGCGCCCAGTGTTCGAAAGTGACCTGATGATGTCGTCACCAAGCGCGCGCTGAAGGAAAAATTTCAAAACTTTTCACCCGAAACTTGGGCACTTTTTGACATTTTTCTTGCATATTTACGACAATTTTGGAAACAAATCCCGCTAAAAATGTTTTATAAATTGTTTCTTTGGTGAATAAAAAGAAGAATTTGACGTTTTAGTGCATTTTGACTGTTTTCTGCCAAAAGAAATTTGCACTAAATTTCCTTTTTTTGGCCATGGCACCAAATTTTTTTCTGCACTAAATTTCCTCGAAACAGCACTGATCTTAGCCAATCAGCATCGAGAAATTTTTACATGTATATAACATGGAAATTTGTGTCTTCACTTTGGGTACTAGGATCATCCTACTGAACAGAATGCAGTAGATGTATAGCAGGAAGGATAATTTGCCTGCTAGGATGATCCTAGTGTCATGTAAACATCCCCTTAGTTTTCTCGTGTCTCCTCTTAATTAGCTGTGCCTAATTACATCCGTTTTCTTTGTGTGATCTACCCTGAGAGCACTCTTCCCACCTCTCATAATTCCAAGGAAAACAATTAAGTTGTCGTTTATAGGTCTTGTAAGATGTATTGTTTTCTAAGTTTGAGTTCTTTGTATTGTAGGAAATTGTTTGTTCAAAGTTCTTTGTTATTGACCATTGTTTATTTAACAAATTGAAGATGGTTTTGAGTTGTCTGTCCTCATATTGACACACTCTTGACGTCATAAAATGTTCAAAACTCAAGTGGAATCACGAGCGCAGCGAGTCAATAAGAGGACAGACAACTCAAAACCATCTTCAATTCGTGTTTTACAACAATTCTTTGAGATAAAAGTTTAAAAATCCGGCTTTTCAAACGGGGCAACGTACAGAACGAGCGCGCGCGCGCTGAAACGCGTCAGCAGTGTGTCTGTCCTCTTATTGACACACTCTAATCAACCAATCAGATCGTGAGATTAGTATCAAGTGTTGTAAAATGTTTTATTAACACCAAGAAAGAGCCTAGTGTCTTAATCAAATGCCACTACTCTACAATGCTTACTATTGTAAAGTCTCCTTTTATAATTATCGGTTGCCAAGAGTCGTTAATACCAGAATACTGGCAAGTTTATTGAGCGAAAATGAATGCCAAGCTCTTGATGCTCTTGTCGCCATTGTCACCTTTGCAGCGTGCCTCGTTCCCAGCACTGTTGTTGTTGTCTTGATGGCAGTACGATCCTCCTGTTCCAATACCAATGCGGGAATCAGGGGAATTACAGTTGTTCTCTGAATTTGCTATGATTCCAATCCTTGCCATGGCACCATAATTATGGTAGGCATTGAATCCTTCTCTGTTGCAGTTTCGCTGAAGAGAGGAACCAGGAACAAGGTTTTTCCACCCGTTGCGACCCAAACGTGTTGCTTGATATTTGTTGTCAGCGATAAGGGAATACAGGGAAGAGGCTTGCTGTGGAACCTTCAGCCATCTTGTGGTACGTCCGGTCTTCATTCCCAAGCAGAGTGCATTAAACGGAAGGTCGGAGTAGGTTTGCAGCTTTGTTTCTTGGTTGTCAAGGCCACCGGATGCTCCTCCAACATTGTATGTTGCTTTGTTGGTCCAGTATGCTGAATCGTACTTGAACGTGGTCTACAGAAAGATAAGACATTTATAGGTACATTCAAGTGTTGGTTCAGTTGATTGAGCGCCAGTCTTCAGTGCGGGAGGTCGTGGGTTCAGAGCCGCTGCCTGGACCAACACTCAGGTCTTAAAATAACTGAGGAGAAGGTGCTGCCTTTGTAACTACATCTGCAAATGGTTAGACCTTCAGGTCTTCTCGGATAAGGACGTTAAACAGTAGGTCCCTGTCTCTCCACACTTCACGACTTTGCTTGGGAGGGACGTCAAGGGTGTATTGACATATTAAATTTTCCCATTGCTAGGGAAATTTGAAAATTCTCTAAAATCTCTCTAAATTGTCAAATCGCTTTTATATCTTATAGTTTGTCTAGTCCTTTTTGTCAGGGGCGTTACCGGAAGTCAAACGATTCCCGCCAAAAACGCGCGCGCGTGCACCTATTTAATTTTGTCGGACAAAACTGACAGGACCCTATTTTGCATAGCAACCGTTGCACATCAATGAGATATGTTAGTACACACTTAAAGAACCAACATCACTATTCGCGGAGAGTAGGCCAGGAAGCTGCCGGTTCATTGGAAGGAAAAACTTGAAAAACTCAACTCAACTCAATTCAACTCAACTGATAAATTTTAACAAGATCACCGAGGTAAAGAAGAGAGGGCCGAAGGAAGACGTAATGGAAAAAGCCCAAAAAGAAACCGGCAGTAGAGTAATACCTTTGCTCCATCAACTTTCATTATCATGGTCCATCCCTTTGCACCACAAATCTCTTCCATGTAGCAGTAGGTCTTGGTCACCTCATCTCCTACTTTGATGTAATATAGACCACTTTTTGCTTCACTGGAATTAACGGAAAAAATCACAACGATTTAAGTTAAGAACAAGGCAGAAAAGGAAGAAGGATGAAGAAGAGGAGACGGAGAAAAAGGAAGAGAAGACGAAGGAGAGGATAAAACAGGCTTTATAGTTTAGGAAGCTGATGGCCATCAATTCCCCACATTATTTTCCCATTTTTGTCACATTGATGCTGCCCTCTTTGATCTGCAGAACCAAGAGACCATATTACTAAGAGAGCGAAACTTAGTATTGATGTCCTTGCGATGTTCGTACTGGCGACTAAGGCTATTTTTAGTAATTTCGCCATCGCGCGCGCAAGGCTCTTATGCAAAAGAATTCAAAAGCTGAAAGCAAACGGTCCCATCCGCGCGCAGGTCAAAAATCAAATTCTATTGTTTGAGAGCCTTCCGCACGCGCGATGGCGAAGTTACTAAAAATGGCCTCAGTCGCCACGAACATAGCACAGACCTCAATACTGAGTTTGGTTCTCTTAGTATTATGGTCTCATGGCAGAACCTCTTTCAACTCACCCATCAGAAGATAAAATGTCGTGACAGGACTTTCCTGGGTTTCCCTTGGAGCCAATCTTTGGGGAAACGCCACCCCTTATGTTTATTCAGGTAATCCTTGCCATTACAGAACTGGATTTGGTTGTTATGGTAACGAAGGGTTCCTGCCGACTTGTCATCACATGTTTTGGGACTTGGTAGGCAAAAGTTTGAGAGGCGTTGATGTTACAGTGCACGCCATTATCTGAACTCTTGGAGGCAGACGTGGAGGAAGCCATCAGGAGAGGTATTCCCAAAGTCAACATTATTTCTGCAAAATGAATTTATTGATGATCATGAAAGCCTTGAATTTGAAGGAATTGAGGAAGGATCAGAAAAAGGGGAAAATTCGAAGATAAAAGAACATGAAAAAGAAGTTAGTAAAGATGACAAATTGAAGAACACAGACGCAACAAAGCAAATAGGTCGAAAAAATGATGCCAACGAAGAACAAGACTGAAGCATAGAAAAGAGGAGTGAACGGGTCAAACGAGGAGGACGAGAAAACTGAACAACGAAATTAACATGTTGATGAAAGATAAGGAGAAAATGTAGGAGAGACGAAAAGAAACTGAAGATTCTCATCTTGATTAGACGACTTTCAAAAATGCCGGCCTAATATATACATGCGAACGAGGCCACAAAGGCCTTATTGCCAGAAAATAAGCGTGGTGACACTTCTATTGCTATCAAAGACGATGTGCTCCTCTTCCTTTTGAAATACCTATTTTTTGTGCAATTTACAGGATATACTTAGACTCAGTTGATGACATAATAATTTTGAAGGCCTTTCTGGCCTCGTTCTCGTTCTCGTGAACAATGAGCCCGCCATTTTTGAGAATCGTCTATACTAAAAACAACTTGAAGAAAAAAACAGGCCTAGGAGAAACACATGATGGCTTTACGAGCCGAAAGCTTCGAAACCGGGGTAAAACTCATGTAGATTGAACGACTGACTGCATACAAATATGAAACTTAGATACAAACAGGAACATTCAAACAAAACGTTGAGGGAAAAAATTTTCATGCCGACAACTCAAATAACGACTAGACTAATAATAATAACAAATGTAAGATAGAGTGATTTTCACCGGACTGTGAAATAGTTACTAAGTTAATAGACACTAATAGACTCTGCGCCCATTGTTTTCTTTTGTTGCAATACAACTATTAGACACTGTTAAACACTGACTATTAGTAATTGTTTCACAGTCCGATGAAAATCACTCTAGTGATGGTCTTTCGAATTTTCACCTACATATTTCCCACACTGCAAAAACGCGCGAGTTAATTTACTCATAAACTTGAGTAATTCGATGCATCCTCAGTAACTCATTAATGTTGAGGAAATTTACTCAAGCGTTTTTGCAGTGCATCAAGATCAATTTTTCCTTATTCTGCTATTGTTAATATTAACAAGCATTATAAACGGACATTTTTACTCGTGTGGACGTCAATAATTCTATGCGTTTACGAGGCCTAAGTTACCCTGCGAGCAGAGCCTCCCTTTACCTCCTCCTCAACCTCGTTCCTCGGAGAGAGAGAGAAGGAAGGGAGACTCTGCAGAAGTCGTGTATTTTCTTTGTTGAGCCGTTATCCAAGATTCTGGATAATTAGATGCATAATTTCCTGTTTGAAACCGGTTTAGAACCGGAATAGCTGCGCGAGTCTATAGGAAAGTGGTTATTTGCTGGCCAAAACTGAGCCCGCGTTTAAACAACAATCATGGCGGAATATTTGAAAAGTGTAAACTTTCAAAGCTCTTTTCAAATTGCCTTAGAACGTGTATTATCTGAAATAACTGGACTTCAACTAACCTCCCACCAAGAGCGAGCTTTAATGACTTTCTTAAGTGGAAAAGACACTTTCGTTTCGTTACCTACAGGCCACGGAAAATCCTTAATTTTCCAGTTAGTTGTTCCCGTAATGAAAGAACTCCATGCTTTATATCCTAGCGATTATCCTATCAAAACCCATCGCTGATCGTGATAGCGCCACTTAAGGCACTGATGACCGACCAAATATCTTCTTGTGGAAAATTTGGCCTTATTAAAAGCCGTCAAGCTTGACGAACCTGAACGTGATTCTGCAATCGATGAAGATATAATTTTTACCAGCCCTGAAACACTTGCTAGCAATTTTGCCACGATCAAAGAGCTCGAGGAGAGAATAGTTGGAGTTGCTGTCGATGAGTCACATTGCGTAGTTAATTGGTAAGTGAACTTACTAGAGAAATATTGGATCTGGTGTAATTTACTGTCGTTTTCACTTCACAATTGATCAGTTCATGGAGTTGTTTGCTTTCGCGGCAGAAAGATTCGTCCCACAGCACAGACAAGCAGCATCTTTTTCATTTATTTTTGTACACTTTAGTGGAGTGCTTGGGGAATTAAATTCTCTTCTGATTATTTTTTTAATTAGGGGTTTTCACGGAGGTCATTGAAATTGGTGTTTTGTTTTTTGCCGCTTCACTACTTTTGTACCGGAACCGGACATAATTTGAACTTGGGAACGAGGGCGTTTCCTAGCAACGGTCGCGCATGCTCAACAAAGAAAATACACGATTTCTGCAGAGTCTCCCTTCTCTCTCTCCGAGAAACGAGGTCGAGGAGGAGGTAAAGGGAGGCTCTGCTCGCAGGGTAGGCCTAAGTTAGCATACCAAATACACGCTAGAGACAAACACTAAATGGGTGCAACATAAATAGTACTAAAGAGTGCTAAATTGATTTGCAAGCGCAAGAAAAATTTGTATGCAGTGTGTATCGCCGGCTTAATTCCTTTGATAATCCCGAATAATCTCTAACACATTAATTAGGTCTTTGCAAAAGTAGGACAATGACTAATCTTCGCGGATAAATAGAGATGTGAAACACAGTACATAAATTGAATGGGGGCTAGGAGAGTACATTATTTTTTTTTGAAAATGTTAGTTCGGGCATATATTTTAGTAATAAAAGTTAATATGAGAAGCCACTTTGTAAACATGTTGATTTACTTGATATTTCGGTATATATTGATATTCCGAAATATCAAGTAAATCAACATGTTTACAAAGTGGTTTTAAGTAAGTTTCAATCAGTTAGCTCAGTAGTATAGAGGTTAAAGTCGGCTATAGGTGTGCAGAAGGTCTCAGGTTCGAACCCTAAAGTCATTTCTCAAGAGATTTTTTTTTCACCAAAATTGGTTACTTGGTGTATGATTTCGGGGCTCAGTAGAAAAGTTCTAAGTCTAACATCCAAATTAAGATGACCTAGGGAAGTATGGGGCGAGGGCAATATCTGTATATTGCCCTCATACGAGGCAAGGGAGCACGGCAGAATATCGTTTGTCTCGCGTATTTACATCCGCCATTTTGAATTTTTTAAATATCCGCTGAACAAACATATCGCTGTAGCGAACGAGCCCCGAAGGGGCGAACCGAGCTAGCTGGGAGACTGAAAAGTGAACGGTGCCCCATTGAAGAACTGTTACTCTCGTGTCGTGAGTTTTTCACATTTAGACAAAAATTGCTGCATTAGCATGATTTTTAGTTACAATTTTATACATGTCATCACAAAAGAAAAGACGATTTAGAGCAATTTTTGTAAAACTGTGAAAACGGCACGGTCACGGCAAGGAACGCAACAAGAGACTTTGTTACGGTCATTGCATGGTGATCGAGGTCCCTTTCACAGAGTAGAAAATTTTATACCTTTGACGATCAGTTGTGCTCTTGTTGACGCTGTGATGGTTTAGAAGAAGAATAACATGGAAAATATCAGGGTATATTTGTACCCAAAATATTGAGTAACAATGCAATCTACATTACAGCCAATCACTAACAAGCTAAGGGGCAAGGAAAAGACGAGAACTGCACTCATGATTATTCATCATAAAACATATATATTTTTAGAGGAGATTTATTTCACATTCAAGCATTGGGCAACAAAAACTAGTTAGCTGAAGAAAAACTGTTGAAAAAAGCTAAAGTTCTTACTTTCAGAACGTTTAGGTTGTGTTTGTCAGTGTGGTTTTGATTAATAAAAGTTGGATTAAACTGTTGATCCAAAGTAAAAAAATTTGAATCGAAAATGCGTTTTAGGACTTCTTTCGCTCAATTTCCATATAATTTTTTACATTCAGCTTGAAAGTTGCTAAATTGGAATAAAATACAGGATAACAACTTTGTACAACTCCAGAGTTTCCAATGGGAACATACCTATCTTATAAGAATCTTTGAAAAGAAGATATATTCGGAACACTTTATGGACGCTCGAGTCGGCTAAATGTTATAAAACTATGACTCTTTACAACTAGTCGAATTCTGACTGATCTTAAGTGTAACTATATCGGAATTGGGAATCAAAGATTTATTCACTCAGTGCCAAATTGATTTTTAGAAAAATGAAAAAAATATTTCAAACTAACATCGCCATGCATATATCCATGATTGCATGATCGGAGAAGAAGTATCAAAAAGCACTTGAGGCATGAAAAGAATAAAACAATAGCTGGGATAAAAAGAAAGGTCTGGAACGAAAAAGTACCCGGCAATAAAGTCGAACTCAGAAAACTGTAGTGGAGAGTGTGAGAGAGACGGAGAGAAATGAGAGATTTGGTAAGATTGAACAGAAATTAGTTAAGTGTGGCTATGTTATTCGTGCGCTGGCGAAAAACTTCATTTGGTTTTCCAAGTATCGGTAGCCCGAAGCACTTCATATAGGATCTGTTGTGATACTGCTGTTTTTCAGTCTTACCAACTTTCTAATTTCTCTCTGTTCTCTCCACTGATCAGCTATTGGAAACGTTTCCGATTTATGTAAATATAAACCACTAAAACGTTCTTCGTCCTCACGATTATTTTCACTTCGTCTTTGCCTGCTTCATCTCTACTAAAGGAGTGAGGAATGCACTATGGATCAACTGAACAACCGCACGAAAGTGTTTCTGATGGAATGTCGATCCCCGTTGCATATATATTGTAATCAGTAAAAGATCAAGTAATATTTTAAGCGCCAAGCACATCGCACAGACATTACCCCGTGAGTTTCGATCTCTTGCGTGGACCCATTAGGGACTTTAAGATACACCGACTACGGACTACGGTTGGACGTGTGTGCTTTTTGTCTGGAGCACTGGACCGAGTACATACTGTAACAGGAGCTCGAAAATTTAGATAGAAGATAATGCACTACAAAAAACAGACTATGGACAATGAAACTTAGCAAATTCGTGTTTTAGCACGCTTTTTCTGTGTCAGTTCGCTTAAGAATTCCTTCTCTTATGGACAATTTAGCAGATAAACGTCTAGACCTTCTGAGACTACAGAAAGATGATTTTAGTTTGTATTTTATTGCAACATTTGTCTTTATTCTGATATACTGGTTATACAATGATTTTTTTCCTCAAATTCTTCGATTCAGAGGAATTCAAACTTACAAATAAACAATTTGTACAAATAACACTAACCTGCTAGAAAAACTAAAGGGAAAGAGAGTGTTTGGCTTCATTTGAAAAGCAATTCGGCGGTATGACAACGAGTAAACACGGCCATGATCTTTCCATTGATTTGAGGTCATAATTCTCCTTAAATTCAGCTAAAACCTGGATTAACTTGTAGTTCGAATGTAGAAAATTAAAAATCGTTGATTTTTCTTCTTTGTTCTGCCAATTTTCATCACCTATTTATGGTTCCGTAGTCTGTACTCCACGCTACGTGAAATCGTCCGACTTCTCACCGTAGTGAGCTCGCGACGGCAGGTGAGATAATGATATGCGTCTCGTTTTCCTAGCAGGCGAATCATCCTACCTGCTATACATTTACTGCATTTTGTTTGTATAGGAAATAATATGGTTACGAGTGCAATTTAGAATAAATTTGCACGAGTGAATTTTCAAAGAGTAAATTTGTGCTCTTTGAAAACTCACGAGTCAAATTTATTCTAAATTGCACGAGTAAACCATATTATTTCCTTTTAATAATATACATGCAGAAATTCAAGCAAATTTTCAAGTTTTTCTCTAGCTTTTCAGTTGAAAAATCAGGTTAGCGCGCGCCCAGTGTTCGAAAGTGACCTGATGATGTCGTCACCAAGCGCGCGCTGAAGGAAAAATTTCAAAACTTTTCACCCGAAAACTTGGGCACTTTTTGACATTTTTCTTGCATATTTACGACAATTTTGGAAACAAATCCCGCTATAAAATGTTTTATAAATTGTTTCTTTGGTGAATAAAAAGAAGAATTTGACGTTTTAGTGCATTTTGACTGTTTTCTGCCAAAAGAAATTTGCACTAAATTTCCTTTTTTTGGCCATGGCACCAAATTTTTTTCTGCACTAAATTTCCTCGAAACAGCACTGATCTTAGCCAATCAGCATCGAGAAATTTTTACATGTATATAACATGGAAATTTGTGTCTTCACTTTGGGTACTAGGATCATCCTACTGAACAGAATGCAGTAGATGTATAGCAGGAAGGATAATTTGCCTGCTAGGATGATCCTAGTGTCATGTAAACATCCCCTTAGTTTTCTCGTGTCTCCTCTTAATTAGCTGTGCCTAATTACATCCGTTTTCTTTGTGTGATCTACCCTGAGAGCACTCTTCCCACCTCTCATAATTCCAAGGAAAACAATTAAGTTGTCGTTTATAGGTCTTGTAAGATGTATTGTTTTCTAAGTTTGAGTTCTTTGTATTGTAGGAAATTGTTTGTTCAAAGTTCTTTGTTATTGACCATTGTTTATTTAACAAATTGAAGATGGTTTTGAGTTGTCTGTCCTCATATTGACACACTCTTGACGTCATAAAATGTTCAAAACTCAAGTGGAATCACGAGCGCAGCGAGTCAATAAGAGGACAGACAACTCAAAACCATCTTCAATTCGTGTTTTACAACAATTCTTTGAGATAAAGTTTAAAAATCCGGCTTTTCAAACGGGGCAACGTACAGAACGAGCGCGCGCGCGCTGAAACGCGTCAGCAGTGTGTCTGTCCTCTTATTGACACACTCTAATCAACCAATCAGATCGTGAGATTAGTATCAAGTGTTGTAAAATGTTTTATTAACACCAAGAAAGAGCCTAGTGTCTTAATCAAATGCCACTACTCTACAATGCTTACTATTGTAAAGTCTCCTTTTATAATTATCGGTTGCCAAGAGTCGTTAATACCAGAATACTGGCAAGTTTATTGAGCGAAAATGAATGCCAAGCTCTTGATGCTCTTGTCGCCATTGTCACCTTTGCAGCGTGCCTCGTTCCCAGCACTGTTGTTGTTGTCTTGATGGCAGTACGATCCTCCTGTTCCAATACCAATGCGGGAATCAGGGGAATTACAGTTGTTCTCTGAATTTGCTATGATTCCAATCCTTGCCATGGCACCATAATTATGGTAGGCATTGAATCCTTCTCTGTTGCAGTTTCGCTGAAGAGAGGAACCAGGAACAAGGTTTTTCCACCCGTTGCGACCCAAACGTGTTGCTTGATATTTGTTGTCAGCGATAAGGGAATACAGGGAAGAGGCTTGCTGTGGAACCTTCAGCCATCTTGTGGTACGTCCGGTCTTCATTCCCAAGCAGAGTGCATTAAACGGAAGGTCGGAGTAGGTTTGCAGCTTTGTTTCTTGGTTGTCAAGGCCACCGGATGCTCCTCCAACATTGTATGTTGCTTTGTTGGTCCAGTATGCTGAATCGTACTTGAACGTGGTCTACAGAAAGATAAGACATTTATAGGTACATTCAAGTGTTGGTTCAGTTGATTGAGCGCCAGTCTTCAGTGCGGGAGGTCGGGGTTCGATTCTCCAGCCGGACTAACACTCAGGTCTTTAAATAAGTGAGGAGAAGCTGCTGCCTTTATAATTACTAATTATTAAATGGTTAGAACTTCAGGTCTTCTCGGATAAGGACGTTAAACCGTAAGCCCTGTCTCTCCACACTTCACGACTTTGCTTGGGAGGGACGTCAAGGGTGTATTGACATATTAAATTTTCCCATTGCTAGGGAAATTTGAAAATTCTCTAAAATCTCTCTAAATTGTCAAATCGCTTTTATATCTTATAGTTTGTCTAGTCCTTTTTGTCAGGGGCGTTACCGGAAGTCAAACGATTCCCGCCAAAAACGCGCGCGCGTGCACCTATTTAATTTTGTCGGACAAAACTGACAGGACCCTATTTTGCATAGCAACCGTTGCACATCAATGAGATATGTTAGTACACACTTAAAGAACCAACATCACTATTCGCGGAGAGTAGGCCAGGAAGCTGCCGGTTCATTGGAAGGAAAAACTTGAAAAACTCAACTCAACTCAATTCAACTCAACTGATAAATTTTAACAAGATCACCGAGGTAAAGAAGAGAGGGCCGAAGGAAGACGTAATGGAAAAAGCCCAAAAAGAAACCGGCAGTAGAGTAATACCTTTGCTCCATCAACTTTCATTATCATGGTCCATCCCTTTGCACCACAAATCTCTTCCATGTAGCAGTAGGTCTTGGTCACCTCATCTCCTACTTTGATGTAATATAGACCACTTTTTGCTTCACTGGAATTAACGGAAAAAATCACAACGATTTAAGTTAAGAACAAGGCAGAAAAGGAAGAAGGATGAAGAAGAGGAGACGGAGAAAAAGGAAGAGAAGACGAAGGAGAGGATAAAACAGGCTTTATAGTTTAGGAAGCTGATGGCCATCAATTCCCCACATTATTTTCCCATTTTTGTCACATTGATGCTGCCCTCTTTGATCTGCAGAACCAAGAGACCATATTACTAAGAGAGCGAAACTTAGTATTGATGTCCTTGCGATGTTCGTACTGGCGACTAAGGCTATTTTTAGTAATTTCGCCATCGCGCGCGCAAGGCTCTTATGCAAAAGAATTCAAAAGCTGAAAGCAAACGGTCCCGTCCGCGCGCAGGTCAAAAATCAAATTCTATTGTTTGAGAGCCTTCCGCACGCGCGATGGCGAAGTTACTAAAAATGGCCTCAGTCGCCACGAACATAGCACAGACCTCAATACTGAGTTTGGTTCTCTTAGTATTATGGTCTCATGGCAGAACCTCTTTCAACTCACCCATCAGAAGATAAAATGTCGTGACAGGACTTTCCTGGGTTTCCCTTGGAGCCAATCTTTGGGGGAACGCCACCCCTTATGTTTATGTAATCCTTGCCATTACAGAACTGGATTTGGTTGTTATGGTAACGAAGGGTTCCTGCCGACTTGTCATCACATGGACAAGAATGTTTTGGGACTTGGTAGGCAAAAGTTTGAGAGGCGTTGATGTTACAGTGCACGCCATTATCTGAACTCTTGGAGGCAGACGTGGAGGAAGCCATCAGGAGAGGTATTCCCAAAGTCAACATTATTTCTGCAAAATGAATTTATTGATGATCATGAAAGCCTTGAATTTGAAGGAATTGAGGAAGGATCAGAAAAAGGGGAAAATTCGAAGATAAAAGAACATGAAAAAGAAGTTAGTAAAGATGACAAATTGAAGAACACAGACGCAACAAAGCAAATAGGTCGAAAAAATGATGCCAACGAAGAACAAGACTGAAGCATAGAAAAGAGGAGTGAACGGGTCAAACGAGGAGGACGAGAAAACTGAACAACGAAATTAACATGTTGATGAAAGATAAGGAGAAAATGTAGGAGAGACGAAAAGAAACTGAAGATTCTCATCTTGATTAGACGACTTTCAAAAATGCCGGCCTAATATATACATGCGAACGAGGCCACAAAGGCCTTATTGCCAGAAAATAAGCGTGGTGACACTTCTATTGCTATCAAAGACGATGTGCTCCTCTTCCTTTTGAAATACCTATTTTTTGTGCAATTTACAGGATATACTTAGACTCAGTTGATGACATAATAATTTTGAAGGCCTTTCTGGCCTCGTTCTCGTTCTCGTGAACAATGAGCCCGCCATTTTTGAGAATCGTCTATACTAAAAACAACTTGAAGAAAAAAACAGGCCTAGGAGAAACACATGATGGCTTTACGAGCCGAAAGCTTCGAAACCGGGGTAAAACTCATGTAGATTGAACGACTGACTGCATACAAATATGAAACTTAGATACAAACAGGAACATTCAAACAAAACGTTGAGGGAAAAAATTTTCATGCCGACAACTCAAATAACGACTAACTAATAATAATAACAAATGTAAGTAGAGTGATTTTCACCGGACTGTGAAATAGTTACTAAGTTAATAGACACTAATAGACTCTGCCCATTGTTTTCTTTTGTTGCAATACAACTATTAGACACTGTTAAACACTGACTATTAGTAATTGTTTCACAGTCCGATGAAAATCACTCTAGTGATGGTCTTTCGAATTTTCACCTACATATTTCCCACACTGCAAAAACGCGCGAGTTAATTTACTCATAAACTTGAGTAATTCGATGCATCCTCAGTAACTCATTAATGTTGAGGAAATTTACTCAAGCGTTTTTGCAGTGCATCAAGATCAATTTTTCCTTATTCTGCTATTGTTAATATTAACAAGCATTATAAACGGACATTTTTACTCGTGTGGACGTCAATAATTCTATGCGTTTACGAGGCCTAAGTTACCCTGCGAGCAGAGCCTCCCTTTACCTCCTCCTCAACCTCGTTCCTCGGAGAGAGAGAGAAGGAAGGGAGACTCTGCAGAAGTCGTGTATTTTCTTTGTTGAGCCGTTATCCAAGATTCTGGATAATTAGATGCATAATTTCCTGTTTGAAAACCGGTTTAGAACCGGAATAGCTGCGCGAGTCTATAGGAAAGTGGTTATTTGCTGGCCAAAACTGAGCCCGCGTTTAAACAACAATCATGGCGGAATATTTGAAAAGTGTAAACTTTCAAAGCTCTTTTCAAATTGCCTTAGAACGTATTATCTGAAATAACTGGACTTCAACTAACCTCCCACCAAGAGCGAGCTTTAATGACTTTCTTAAGTGGAAAAGACACTTTCGTTTCGTTACCTACAGGCCACGGAAAATCCTTAATTTTCCAGTTAGTTGTTCCCGTATGAAAGAACTCCATGCTTTATATCCTAGCGATTATCCTATCAAAACCCATCGCTGATCGTGATAGCGCCACTTAAGGCACTGATGACCGACCAAATATCTTCTTGTGGAAAATTTGGCCTTAAAAGCCGTCAAGCTTGACGAACCTGAACGTGATTCTGCAATCGATGAAGACATAATTTTTACCAGCCCTGAAACACTTGCTAGCAATTTTGCCACGATCAAAGAGCTCGAGGAGAGAATAGTTGGAGTTGCTGTCGATGAGTCACATTGCGTAGTTAATTGGTAAGTGAACTTACTAGAGAAATATTGGATCTGGTGTAATTTACTGTCGTTTTCACTTCACAATTGATCAGTTCATGGAGTTGTTTGCTTTCGCGGCAGAAAGATTCGTCCCACAGCACAGACAAGCAGCATCTTTTTCATTTATTTTTGTACACTTTAGTGGAGTGCTTGGGGAATTAAATTCTCTTCTGATTTTTTTTTAATTAGGGGTTTTCACGGAGGTCATTGAAATTGGTGTTTTGTTTTTGCCGCTTCACTACTTTTGTACCGGAACCGGACATAATTTGAACTTGGGAACGAGGGCGTTTCCTAGCAACGGTCGCGCATGCTCAACAAAGAAAATACACGATTTCTGCAGAGTCTCCCTTCTCTCTCTCCGAGGAACGAGGTCGAGGAGGAGGTAAAGGGAGGCTCTGCTCGCAGGGTAGGCCTAAGTTAGCATACCAAATACACGCTAGAGACAAACACTAAATGGGTGCAACATAAATAGTACTAAAGAGTGCTAAATTGATTTGCAAGCGCAAGAAAAATTTGTATGCAGTGTGTATCGCCGGCTTAATTCCTTTGATAATCCCGAATAATCTCTAACACATTAATTAGGTCTTTGCAAAAGTAGGACAATGACTAATCTTCGCGGATAAATAGAGATGTGAAACACAGTACATAAATTGAATGGGGGCTAGGAGAGTACATTATTTTTTTGAAAATGTTAGTTCGGGCATATATTTTAGTAATAAAAGTTAATATGAGAAGCCACTTTGTAAACATGTTGATTTACTTGATATTTCGGTATATATTGATATTCCGAAATATCAAGTAAATCAACATGTTTACAAAGTGGTTTTTAAGTAAGTTTCAATCAGTTAGCTCAGTAGTATAGAGGTTAAAGTCGGCTATAGGTGTGCAGAAGGTCTCAGGTTCGAACCCTAAAGTCATTTCTCAAGAGATTTTTTTTCACCAAAATTGGTTACTTGGTGTATGATTTCGGGGCTCAGTAGAAAAGTTCTAAGTCTAACATCCAAATTAAGATGACCTAGGGAAGTATGGGGCGAGGGCAATATCTGTATATTGCCCTCATACGAGGCAAGGGAGCACGGCAGAATATCGTTTGTCTCGCGTATTTACATCCGCCATTTTGAATTTTTTAAATATCCGCTGAACAAACATATCGCTGTAGCGAACGAGCCCCGAAGGGGCGAACCGAGCTAGCTGGGAGACTGAAAAGTGAACGGTGCCCCATTGAAGAACTGTTACTCTCGTGTCGTGAGTTTTTCACATTTAGACAAAAATTGCTGCATTAGCATGATTTTTAGTTACAATTTTATATATGTCATCACAAGAGAAAAGACGATTTAGAGCAATTTTTGTAAAACTGTGAAAACGGCACGGTCACGGCAAGGAACGCAACAAGAGACTTTGTTACGGTCATTGCATGGTGATCGAGGTCCTTTCACAGAGTAGAAAATTTTATACCTTTGACGATCAGTTGTGCTCTTGTTGACGCTGTGATGGTTTAGAAGAAGAATAACATGGAAAATATCAGGGTATATTTGTACCCAAAATATTGAGTAACAATGCAATCTACATTACAGCCAATCACTAACAAGCTGAGGGGCAAGGAAAAGACGAGAACTGCACTCATGATTATTCATCATAAAACATATATATTTTTAGAGGAGATTTATTTCACATTCAAGCATTGGGCAACAAAAACTAGTTAGCTGAAGAAAAACTGTTGAAAAAAGCTAAAGTTCTTACTTTCAGAACGTTTAGGTTGTGTTTGTCAGTGTGGTTTTGATTAATAAAAGTTGGTTTAAACTGTTGATCCAAAGTAAAAAATTTGAATCGAAAATGCGTTTTAGGACTTCTTTCGCTCAATTTCCATATAATTTTTTACATTCAGCTTGAAAGTTGCTAAATTGGAATAAAAATACAGGATAACAACTTTGTACAACTCCAGAGTTTCCAATGGAACATACCTATCTTATAAGAATCTTTGAAAAGAAGATATATTCGGAACACTTTATGGACGCTCGAGTCGGCTAAATGTTATAAAACTATGACTCTTTACAACTAGTCGAATTCTGACTGATCTTAAGTGTAACTATATCGGAATTGGGAATCAAAGATTTATTCACTCAGTGCCAAATTGATTTTAGAAAAATGAAAAAATATTTCAACTACTACATCGCCATGCATATATCCATGATTGCATGATCGGAGAAGAAGTATCAAAAAGCACTTGAGGCATGAAAAGAATAAAACAATAGCTGGGATAAAAAGAAAGGTCTGGAACGAAAAAGTACCCGGCAATAAAGTCGAACTCAGAAAACTGTAGTGGAGAGTGTGAGAGAGACGGAGAGAAATGAGAGATTTGGTAAGATTGAACAGAAATTAGTTAAGTGTGGCTATGTTATTCGTGCGCTGGCGAAAAACTTCATTTGGTTTTCCAAGTATCGGTAGCCCGAAGCACTTCATATAGGATCTGTTGTGATACTTGCTGTTTTTCAGTCTTACCAACTTTCTAATTTCTCTCTGTTCTCTCCACTGATCAGCTATTGGAAACGTTTCCGATTTATGTAAATATAAACCACTAAAACGTTCTTCGTCCTCACGATTATTTTCACTTCGTCTTTGCCTGCTTCATCTCTACTAAAGGAGTGAGGAATGCACTATGGATCAACTGAACAACCGCACGAAAGTGTTTCTGATGGAATGTCGATCCCGTTGCATATATATTGTAATCAGTAAAAGATCAAGTAATATTTTAAGCGCCAAGCACATCGCACAGACATTACCCCGTGAGTTTCGATCTCTTGCGTGGACCCATTAGGGACTTTAAGATACACCGACTACGGACTACGGTTGGACGTGTGTGCTTTTTGTCTGGAGCACTGGACCGAGTACATACTGTAACAGGAGCTCGAAAATTTAGATAGAAGATAATGCACTACAAAAAACAGACTATGGACAATGAAACTTAGCAAATTCGTGTTTTAGCACGCTTTTTTCTGTGTCAGTTCGCTTAAGAATTCCTTCTCTTATGGACAATTTAGCAGATAAACGTCTAGACCTTCTGAGACTACAGAAAGATGATTTTAGTTTGTATTTTATTGCAACATTTGTCTTTATTCTGATATACTGGTTATACAATGATTTTTTTCCTCAAATTCTTCGATTCAGAGGAATTCAAACTTACAAATAACAATTTGTACAAATAACACTAACCTGCTAGAAAAACTAAAGGGAAAGAGAGTGTTTGGCTTCATTTGAAAAGCAATTCGGCGGTATGACAACGAGTAAACACGGCCATGATCTTTCCATTGATTTGAGGTCATAATTCTCCTTAAATTCAGCTAAAACCTGGATTAACTTGTAGTTCGAATGTAGAAAATTAAAAATCGTTGATTTTTCTTCTTTGTTCTGCCAATTTTCATCACCTATTTATGGTTTCCGTAGTCTGTACTCCACGCTACGTGAAATCGTCCGACTTCTCACCGTAGTGAGCTCGCGACGGCAGGTGAGATAATGATATGCGTCTCGTTTTCCTAGCAGGCGAATCATCCTACCTGCTATACATTTACTGCATTTTGTTTGTATAGGAAATAATATGGTTACGAGTGCAATTTAGAATAAATTTGCACGAGTGAATTTTCAAAGAGTAAATTTGTGCTCTTTGAAAACTCACGAGTCAAATTTATTCTAAATTGCACGAGTAAACCATATTATTTCCTTTTAATAATATACATGCAGAAATTCAAGCAAATTTTCAAGTTTTCTCTAGCTTTTCAGTTGAAAAATCAGGTTAGCGCGCGCCCAGTGTTCGAAAGTGACCTGATGATGTCGTCACCAAGCGCGCGCTGAAGGAAAAATTTCAAAAACTTTTCACCCGAAACTTGGGCACTTTTTGACATTTTTCTTGCATATTTACGACAATTTTGGAAACAAATCCCGCTAAAAATGTTTTATAAATTGTTTCTTTGGTGAATAAAAGAAGAATTTGACGTTTTAGTGCATTTTGACTGTTTTCTGCCAAAAGAAATTTGCACTAAATTCCTTTTTTTGGCCATGGCACCAAATTTTTTCTGCACTAAATTTCCTCGAAACAGCACTGATCTTAGCCAATCAGCATCGAGAAATTTTTACATGTATATAACATGGAAATTTGTGTCTTCACTTTGGGTACTAGGATCATCCTACTGAACAGAATGCAGTAGATGTATAGCAGGAAGGATATTTGCCTGCTAGGATGATCCTAGTGTCATGTAAACATCCCCTTAGTTTTCTCGTGTCTCCTCTTAATTAGCTGTGCCTAATTACATCCGTTTTCTTTGTGTGATCTACCCTGAGAGCACTCTTCCCACCTCTCATAATTCCAAGGAAAACAATTAAGTTGTCGTTTATAGGTCTTGTAAGATGTATTGTTTTCTAAGTTTGAGTTCTTTGTATTGTAGGAAATTGTTTGTTCAAAGTTCTTTGTTATTGACCATTGTTTATTTAACAAATTGAAGATGGTTTTGAGTTGTCTGTCCTCATATTGGACACACTCTTGACGTCATAAAATGTTCAAAACTCAAGTGGAATCACGAGCGCAGCGAGTCAATAAGAGGACAGACAACTCAAAACCATCTTCAATTCGTGTTTTACAACAATTCTTTGAGATAAAAGTTTAAAAATCCGGCTTTTCAAACGGGGCAACGTACAGAACGAGCGCGCGCGCGCTGAAACGCGTCAGCAGTGTGTCTGTCCTCTTATTGACACACTCTAATCAACCCAATCAGATCGTGAGATTAGTATCAAGTGTTGTAAATGTTTTATTAACACCAAGAAAGAGCCTAGTGTCTTAATCAAATGCCACTACTCTACAATGCTTACTATTGTAAAGTCTCCTTTTATAATTATCGGTTGCCAAGAGTCGTTAATACCAGAATACTGGCAAGTTTATTGAGCGAAAATGAATGCCAAGCTCTTGATGCTCTTGTCGCCATTGTCACCTTTGCAGCGTGCCTCGTTCCCAGCACTGTTGTTGTTGTCTTGATGGCAGTACGATCCTCCTGTTCCAATACCAATGCGGGAATCAGGGGAATTACAGTTGTTCTCTGAATTTGCTATGATTCCAATCCTTGCCATGGCACCATAATTATGGTAGGCATTGAATCCTTCTCTGTTGCAGTTTCGCTGAAGAGAGGAACCAGGAACAAGGTTTTTCCACCCGTTGCGACCCAACGTGTTGCTTGATATTTGTTGTCAGCGATAAGGGAATACAGGGAAGAGGCTTGCTGTGGAACCTTCAGCCATCTTGTGGTACGTCCGGTCTTCATTCCCAAGCAGAGTGCATTAAACGGAAGGTCGGAGTAGGTTTGCAGCTTTGTTTCTTGGTTGTCAAGGCCACCGGATGCTCCTCCAACATTGTATGTTGCTTTGTTGGTCCAGTATGCTGAATCGTACTTGAACGTGGTCTACAGAAAGATAAGACATTTATAGGTACATTCAAGTGTTGGTTCAGTTGATTGAGCGCCAGTCTTCAGTGCGGGAGGTCGGGGTTCGATTCTCCAGCCGGACTAACACTCAGGTCTTTAAATAAGTGAGGAGAAGCTGCTGCCTTTATAATTACTAATTATTAAATGGTTAGAACTTCAGGTCTTCTCGGATAAGGACGTTAAACCGTAAGCCCTGTCTCTCCACACTTCACGACTTTGCTTGGGAGGGACGTCAAGGGTGTATTGACATATTAAATTTTCCCATTGCTAGGGAAATTTGAAAATTCTCTAAAATCTCTCTAAATTGTCAAATCGCTTTTATATCTTATAGTTTGTCTAGTCCTTTTTGTCAGGGGCGTTACCGGAAGTCAAACGATTCCCGCCAAAAACGCGCGCGCGTGCACCTATTTAATTTTGTCGGACAAAACTGACAGGACCCTATTTTGCATAGCAACCGTTGCACATCAATGAGATATGTTAGTACACACTTAAAGAACCAACATCACTATTCGCGGAGAGTAGGCCAGGAAGCTGCCGGTTCATTGGAAGGAAAAACTTGAAAAACTCAACTCAACTCAATTCAACTCAACTGATAAATTTTAACAAGATCACCGAGGTAAAGAAGAGAGGGCCGAAGGAAGACGTAATGGAAAAAGCCCAAAAAGAAACCGGCAGTAGAGTAATACCTTTGCTCCATCAACTTTCATTATCATGGTCCATCCCTTTGCACCACAAATCTCTTCCATGTAGCAGTAGGTCTTGGTCACCTCATCTCCTACTTTGATGTAATATAGACCACTTTTTGCTTCACTGGAATTAACGGAAAAAATCACAACGATTTAAGTTAAGAACAAGGCAGAAAAGGAAGAAGGATGAAGAAGAGGAGACGGAGAAAAAGGAAGAGAAGACGAAGGAGAGGATAAAACAGGCTTTATAGTTTAGGAAGCTGATGGCCATCAATTCCCCACATTATTTTCCCATTTTTGTCACATTGATGCTGCCCTCTTTGATCTGCAGAACCAAGAGACCATATTACTAAGAGAGCGAAACTTAGTATTGATGTCCTTGCGATGTTCGTACTGGCGACTAAGGCTATTTTTAGTAATTTCGCCATCGCGCGCGCAAGGCTCTTATGCAAAAGAATTCAAAAGCTGAAAGCAAACGGTCCCATCCGCGCGCAGGTCAAAAATCAAATTCTATTGTTTGAGAGCCTTCCGCACGCGCGATGGCGAAGTTACTAAAAATGGCCTCAGTCGCCACGAACATAGCACAGACCTCAATACTGAGTTTGGTTCTCTTAGTATTATGGTCTCATGGCAGAACCTCTTTCAACTCACCCATCAGAAGATAAAATGTCGTGACAGGACTTTCCTGGGTTTCCCTTGGAGCCAATCTTTGGGGAAACGCCACCCCTTATGTTTATTCAGGTAATCCTTGCCATTACAGAACTGGATTTGGTTGTTATGGTAACGAAGGGTTCCTGCCGACTTGTCATCACATGTTTTGGGACTTGGTAGGCAAAAGTTTGAGAGGCGTTGATGTTACAGTGCACGCCATTATCTGAACTCTTGGAGGCAGACGTGGAGGAAGCCATCAGGAGAGGTATTCCCAAAGTCAACATTATTTCTGCAAAATGAATTTATTGATGATCATGAAAGCCTTGAATTTGAAGGAATTGAGGAAGGATCAGAAAAAGGGGAAAATTCGAAGATAAAAGAACATGAAAAAGAAGTTAGTAAAGATGACAAATTGAAGAACACAGACGCAACAAAGCAAATAGGTCGAAAAAATGATGCCAACGAAGAACAAGACTGAAGCATAGAAAAGAGGAGTGAACGGGTCAAACGAGGAGGACGAGAAAACTGAACAACGAAATTAACATGTTGATGAAAGATAAGGAGAAAATGTAGGAGAGACGAAAAGAAACTGAAGATTCTCATCTTGATTAGACGACTTTCAAAAATGCCGGCCTAATATATACATGCGAACGAGGCCACAAAGGCCTTATTGCCAGAAAATAAGCGTGGTGACACTTCTATTGCTATCAAAGACGATGTGCTCCTCTTCCTTTTGAAATACCTATTTTTTGTGCAATTTACAGGATATACTTAGACTCAGTTGATGACATAATAATTTGAAGGCCTTTCTGGCCTCGTTCTCGTTCTCGTGAACAATGAGCCCGCCATTTTTGAGAATCGTCTATACTAAAAACAACTTGAAGAAAAAAACAGGCCTAGGAGAAACACATGATGGCTTTACGAGCCGAAAGCTTCGAAACCGGGGTAAAACTCATGTAGATTGAACGACTGACTGCATACAAATATGAAACTTAGATACAAACAGGAACATTCAAACAAAAACGTTGAGGGAAAAAATTTTCATGCCGACAACTCAAATAACGACTAGACTAATAATAATAACAAATGTAAGATAGAGTGATTTTCACCGGACTGTGAAATAGTTACTAAGTTAATAGACACTAATAGACTCTGCGCCCATTGTTTTCTTTTGTTGCAATACAACTATTAGACACTGTTAAACACTGACTATTAGTAATTGTTTCACAGTCCGATGAAAATCACTCTAGTGATGGTCTTTCGAATTTTCACCTACATATTTCCCACACTGCAAAAACGCGCGAGTTAATTTACTCATAAACTTGAGTAATTCGATGCATCCTCAGTAACTCATTAATGTTGAGGAAATTTACTCAAGCGTTTTTGCAGTGCATCAAGATCAATTTTTCCTTATTCTGCTATTGTTAATATTAACAAGCATTATAAACGGACATTTTTACTCGTGTGGACGTCAATAATTCTATGCGTTTACGAGGCCTAAGTTACCCTGCGAGCAGAGCCTCCCTTTACCTCCTCCTCAACCTCGTTCCTCGGAGAGAGAGAGAAGGAAGGGAGACTCTGCAGAAGTCGTGTATTTTCTTTGTTGAGCCGTTATCCAAGATTCTGGATAATTAGATGCATAATTTCCTGTTTGAAACCGGTTTAGAACCGGAATAGCTGCGCGAGTCTATAGGAAAGTGGTTATTTGCTGGCCAAAACTGAGCCCGCGTTTAAACAACAATCATGGCGGAATATTTGAAAAGTGTAAACTTTCAAAGCTCTTTTCAAATTGCCTTAGAACGTGTATTATCTGAAATAACTGGACTTCAACTAACCTCCCACCAAGAGCGAGCTTTAATGACTTTCTTAAGTGGAAAAGACACTTTCGTTTCGTTACCTACAGGCCACGGAAAATCCTTAATTTTCCAGTTAGTTGTTCCCGTAATGAAAGAACTCCATGCTTTATATCCTAGCGATTATCCTATCAAAACCCATCGCTGATCGTGATAGCGCCACTTAAGGCACTGATGACCGACCAAATATCTTCTTGTGGAAAATTTGGCCTTATTAAAAGCCGTCAAGCTTGACGAACCTGAACGTGATTCTGCAATCGATGAAGATATAATTTTTACCAGCCCTGAAACACTTGCTAGCAATTTTGCCACGATCAAAGAGCTCGAGGAGAGAATAGTTGGAGTTGCTGTCGATGAGTCACATTGCGTAGTTAATTGGTAAGTGAACTTACTAGAGAAATATTGGATCTGGTGTAATTTACTGTCGTTTTCACTTCACAATTGATCAGTTCATGGAGTTGTTTGCTTTCGCGGCAGAAAGATTCGTCCCACAGCACAGACAAGCAGCATCTTTTTCATTTATTTTTGTACACTTTAGTGGAGTGCTTGGGGAATTAAATTCTCTTCTGATTATTTTTTTAATTAGGGGTTTTCACGGAGGTCATTGAAATTGGTGTTTTGTTTTTTGCCGCTTCACTACTTTTGTACCGGAACCGGACATAATTTGAACTTGGGAACGAGGGCGTTTCCTAGCAACGGTCGCGCATGCTCAACAAAGAAAATACACGATTTCTGCAGAGTCTCCCTTCTCTCTCTCCGAGAAACGAGGTCGAGGAGGAGGTAAAGGGAGGCTCTGCTCGCAGGGTAGGCCTAAGTTAGCATACCAAATACACGCTAGAGACAAACACTAAATGGGTGCAACATAAATAGTACTAAAGAGTGCTAAATTGATTTGCAAGCGCAAGAAAAATTTGTATGCAGTGTGTATCGCCGGCTTAATTCCTTTGATAATCCCGAATAATCTCTAACACATTAATTAGGTCTTTGCAAAAGTAGGACAATGACTAATCTTCGCGGATAAATAGAGATGTGAAACACAGTACATAAATTGAATGGGGGCTAGGAGAGTACATTATTTTTTTTTGAAAATGTTAGTTCGGGCATATATTTTAGTAATAAAAGTTAATATGAGAAGCCACTTTGTAAACATGTTGATTTACTTGATATTTCGGTATATATTGATATTCCGAAATATCAAGTAAATCAACATGTTTACAAAGTGGTTTTAAGTAAGTTTCAATCAGTTAGCTCAGTAGTATAGAGGTTAAAGTCGGCTATAGGTGTGCAGAAGGTCTCAGGTTCGAACCCTAAAGTCATTTCTCAAGAGATTTTTTTTCACCAAAATTGGTTACTTGGTGTATGATTTCGGGGCTCAGTAGAAAAGTTCTAAGTCTAACATCCAAATTAAGATGACCTAGGGAAGTATGGGGCGAGGGCAATATCTGTATATTGCCCTCATACGAGGCAAGGGAGCACGGCAGAATATCGTTTGTCTCGCGTATTTACATCCGCCATTTTGAATTTTTTAAATATCCGCTGAACAAACATATCGCTGTAGCGAACGAGCCCCGAAGGGGCGAACCGAGCTAGCTGGGAGACTGAAAAGTGAACGGTGCCCCATTGAAGAACTGTTACTCTCGTGTCGTGAGTTTTTCACATTTAGACAAAAATTGCTGCATTAGCATGATTTTTAGTTACAATTTTATACATGTCATCACAAAAGAAAAGACGATTTAGAGCAATTTTTGTAAAACTGTGAAAACGGCACGGTCACGGCAAGGAACGCAACAAGAGACTTTGTTACGGTCATTGCATGGTGATCGAGGTCCCTTTCACAGAGTAGAAAATTTTATACCTTTGACGATCAGTTGTGCTCTTGTTGACGCTGTGATGGTTTAGAAGAAGAATAACATGGAAAATATCAGGGTATATTTGTACCCAAAATATTGAGTAACAATGCAATCTACATTACAGCCAATCACTAACAAGCTAAGGGGCAAGGAAAAGACGAGAACTGCACTCATGATTATTCATCATAAAACATATATATTTTTAGAGGAGATTTATTTCACATTCAAGCATTGGGCAACAAAAACTAGTTAGCTGAAGAAAAACTGTTGAAAAAAGCTAAAGTTCTTACTTTCAGAACGTTTAGGTTGTGTTTGTCAGTGTGGTTTTGATTAATAAAAGTTGGATTAAACTGTTGATCCAAAGTAAAAAAATTTGAATCGAAAATGCGTTTTAGGACTTCTTTCGCTCAATTTCCATATAATTTTTTACATTCAGCTTGAAAGTTGCTAAATTGGAATAAAAATACAGGATAACAACTTTGTACAACTCCAGAGTTTCCAATGGGAACATACCTATCTTATAAGAATCTTTGAAAAGAAGATATATTCGGAACACTTTATGGACGCTCGAGTCGGCTAAATGTTATAAAACTATGACTCTTTACAACTAGTCGAATTCTGACTGATCTTAAGTGTAACTATATCGGAATTGGGAATCAAAGATTTATTCACTCAGTGCCAAATTGATTTTTAGAAAAATGAAAAAATATTTCAAACTAACATCGCCATGCATATATCCATGATTGCATGATCGGAGAAGAAGTATCAAAAAGCACTTGAGGCATGAAAAGAATAAAACAATAGCTGGGATAAAAAGAAAGGTCTGGAACGAAAAAGTACCCGGCAATAAAGTCGAACTCAGAAAACTGTAGTGGAGAGTGTGAGAGAGACGGAGAGAAATGAGAGATTTGGTAAGATTGAACAGAAATTAGTTAAGTGTGGCTATGTTATTCGTGCGCTGGCGAAAAACTTCATTTGGTTTTCCAAGTATCGGTAGCCCGAAGCACTTCATATAGGATCTGTTGTGATACTGCTGTTTTTCAGTCTTACCAACTTTCTAATTTCTCTCTGTTCTCTCCACTGATCAGCTATTGGAAACGTTTCCGATTTATGTAAATATAAACCACTAAAACGTTCTTCGTCCTCACGATTATTTTCACTTCGTCTTTGCCTGCTTCATCTCTACTAAAGGAGTGAGGAATGCACTATGGATCAACTGAACAACCGCACGAAAGTGTTTCTGATGGAATGTCGATCCCCGTTGCATATATATTGTAATCAGTAAAAGATCAAGTAATATTTTAAGCGCCAAGCACATCGCACAGACATTACCCCGTGAGTTTCGATCTCTTGCGTGGACCCATTAGGGACTTTAAGATACACCGACTACGGACTACGGTTGGACGTGTGTGCTTTTTGTCTGGAGCACTGGACCGAGTACATACTGTAACAGGAGCTCGAAAATTTAGATAGAAGATAATGCACTACAAAAAACAGACTATGGACAATGAAACTTAGCAAATTCGTGTTTTAGCACGCTTTTTCTGTGTCAGTTCGCTTAAGAATTCCTTCTCTTATGGACAATTTAGCAGATAAACGTCTAGACCTTCTGAGACTACAGAAAGATGATTTTAGTTTGTATTTTATTGCAACATTTGTCTTTATTCTGATATACTGGTTATACAATGATTTTTTTCCTCAAATTCTTCGATTCAGAGGAATTCAAACTTACAAATAAACAATTTGTACAAATAACACTAACCTGCTAGAAAAACTAAAGGGAAAGAGAGTGTTTGGCTTCATTTGAAAAGCAATTCGGCGGTATGACAACGAGTAAACACGGCCATGATCTTTCCATTGATTTGAGGTCATAATTCTCCTTAAATTCAGCTAAAACCTGGATTAACTTGTAGTTCGAATGTAGAAAATTAAAAATCGTTGATTTTTCTTCTTTGTTCTGCCAATTTTCATCACCTATTTATGGTTCCGTAGTCTGTACTCCACGCTACGTGAAATCGTCCGACTTCTCACCGTAGTGAGCTCGCGACGGCAGGTGAGATAATGATATGCGTCTCGTTTTCCTAGCAGGCGAATCATCCTACCTGCTATACATTTACTGCATTTTGTTTGTATAGGAAATAATATGGTTACGAGTGCAATTTAGAATAAATTTGCACGAGTGAATTTTCAAAGAGTAAATTTGTGCTCTTTGAAAACTCACGAGTCAAATTTATTCTAAATTGCACGAGTAAACCATATTATTTCCTTTTAATAATATACATGCAGAAATTCAAGCAAATTTTCAAGTTTTCTCTAGCTTTTCAGTTGAAAAATCAGGTTAGCGCGCGCCCAGTGTTCGAAAGTGACCTGATGATGTCGTCACCAAGCGCGCGCTGAAGGAAAAATTTCAAAACTTTTCACCCGAAACTTGGGCACTTTTTGACATTTTTCTTGCATATTTACGACAATTTTGGAAACAAATCCCGCTATAAAAATGTTTTATAAATTGTTTCTTTGGTGAATAAAAAGAAGAATTTGACGTTTTAGTGCATTTTGACTGTTTTCTGCCAAAAGAAATTTGCACTAAATTTCCTTTTTTTGGCCATGGCACCAAATTTTTTTCTGCACTAAATTTCCTCGAAACAGCACTGATCTTAGCCAATCAGCATCGAGAAATTTTTACATGTATATAACATGGAAATTTGTGTCTTCACTTTGGGTACTAGGATCATCCTACTGAACAGAATGCAGTAGATGTATAGCAGGAAGGATAATTTGCCTGCTAGGATGATCCTAGTGTCATGTAAACATCCCCTTAGTTTTCTCGTGTCTCCTCTTAATTAGCTGTGCCTAATTACATCCGTTTTCTTTGTGTGATCTACCCTGAGAGCACTCTTCCCACCTCTCATAATTCCAAGGAAAAACAATTAAGTTGTCGTTTATAGGTCTTGTAAGATGTATTGTTTTCTAAGTTTGAGTTCTTTGTATTGTAGGAAATTGTTTGTTCAAAGTTCTTTGTTATTGACCATTGTTTATTTAACAAATTGAAGATGGTTTTGAGTTGTCTGTCCTCATATTGACACACTCTTGACGTCATAAAATGTTCAAAACTCAAGTGGAATCACGAGCGCAGCGAGTCAATAAGAGGACAGACAACTCAAAACCATCTTCAATTCGTGTTTTACAACAATTCTTTGAGATAAAAGTTTAAAAATCCGGCTTTTCAAACGGGGCAACGTACAGAACGAGCGCGCGCGCGCTGAAACGCGTCAGCAGTGTGTCTGTCCTCTTATTGACACACTCTAATCAACCAATCAGATCGTGAGATTAGTATCAAGTGTTGTAAAATGTTTTATTAACACCAAGAAAGAGCCTAGTGTCTTAATCAAATGCCACTACTCTACAATGCTTACTATTGTAAAGTCTCCTTTTATAATTATCGGTTGCCAAGAGTCGTTAATACCAGAATACTGGCAAGTTTATTGAGCGAAAATGAATGCCAAGCTCTTGATGCTCTTGTCGCCATTGTCACCTTTGCAGCGTGCCTCGTTCCCAGCACTGTTGTTGTTGTCTTGATGGCAGTACGATCCTCCTGTTCCAATACCAATGCGGGAATCAGGGGAATTACAGTTGTTCTCTGAATTTGCTATGATTCCAATCCTTGCCATGGCACCATAATTATGGTAGGCATTGAATCCTTCTCTGTTGCAGTTTCGCTGAAGAGAGGAACCAGGAACAAGGTTTTTCCACCCGTTGCGACCCAAACGTGTTGCTTGATATTTGTTGTCAGCGATAAGGGAATACAGGGAAGAGGCTTGCTGTGGAACCTTCAGCCATCTTGTGGTACGTCCGGTCTTCATTCCCAAGCAGAGTGCATTAAACGGAAGGTCGGAGTAGGTTTGCAGCTTTGTTTCTTGGTTGTCAAGGCCACCGGATGCTCCTCCAACATTGTATGTTGCTTTGTTGGTCCAGTATGCTGAATCGTACTTGAACGTGGTCTACAGAAAGATAAGACATTTATAGGTACATTCAAGTGTTGGTTCAGTTGATTGAGCGCCAGTCTTCAGTGCGGGAGGTCGGGGTTCGATTCTCCAGCCGGACTAACACTCAGGTCTTAAAATAACTGAGGAGAAGGTGCTGCCTTTGTAACTACATCTGCAAATGGTTAGACCTTCAGGTCTTCTCGGATAAGGACGTTAAACCGTAAGCCCTGTCTCTCCACACTTCACGACTTTGCTTGGGAGGGACGTCAAGGGTGTATTGACATATTAAATTTTCCCATTGCTAGGGAAATTTGAAAATTCTCTAAAATCTCTCTAAATTGTCAAATCGCTTTTATATCTTATAGTTTGTCTAGTCCTTTTTGTCAGGGGCGTTACCGGAAGTCAAACGATTCCCGCCAAAAACGCGCGCGCGTGCACCTATTTAATTTTGTCGGACAAAACTGACAGGACCCTATTTTGCATAGCAACCGTTGCACATCAATGAGATATGTTAGTACACACTTAAAGAACCAACATCACTATTCGCGGAGAGTAGGCCAGGAAGCTGCCGGTTCATTGGAAGGAAAAACTTGAAAAACTCAACTCAACTCAATTCAACTCAACTGATAAATTTTAACAAGATCACCGAGGTAAAGAAGAGAGGGCCGAAGGAAGACGTAATGGAAAAAGCCCAAAAAGAAACCGGCAGTAGAGTAATACCTTTGCTCCATCAACTTTCATTATCATGGTCCATCCCTTTGCACCACAAATCTCTTCCATGTAGCAGTAGGTCTTGGTCACCTCATCTCCTACTTTGATGTAATATAGACCACTTTTTGCTTCACTGGAATTAACGGAAAAAATCACAACGATTTAAGTTAAGAACAAGGCAGAAAAGGAAGAAGGATGAAGAAGAGGAGACGGAGAAAAAGGAAGAGAAGACGAAGGAGAGGATAAAACAGGCTTTATAGTTTAGGAAGCTGATGGCCATCAATTCCCCACATTATTTTCCCATTTTTGTCACATTGATGCTGCCCTCTTTGATCTGCAGAACCAAGAGACCATATTACTAAGAGAGCGAAACTTAGTATTGATGTCCTTGCGATGTTCGTACTGGCGACTAAGGCTATTTTTAGTAATTTCGCCATCGCGCGCGCAAGGCTCTTATGCAAAAGAATTCAAAAGCTGAAAGCAAACGGTCCCGTCCGCGCGCAGGTCAAAAATCAAATTCTATTGTTTGAGAGCCTTCCGCACGCGCGATGGCGAAGTTACTAAAAATGGCCTCAGTCGCCACGAACATAGCACAGACCTCAATACTGAGTTTGGTTCTCTTAGTATTATGGTCTCATGGCAGAACCTCTTTCAACTCACCCATCAGAAGATAAAATGTCGTGACAGGACTTTCCTGGGTTTCCCTTGGAGCCAATCTTTGGGGGAACGCCACCCCTTATGTTTATGTAATCCTTGCCATTACAGAACTGGATTTGGTTGTTATGGTAACGAAGGGTTCCTGCCGACTTGTCATCACATGGACAAGAATGTTTTGGGACTTGGTAGGCAAAAGTTTGAGAGGCGTTGATGTTACAGTGCACGCCATTATCTGAACTCTTGGAGGCAGACGTGGAGGAAGCCATCAGGAGAGGTATTCCCAAAGTCAACATTATTTCTGCAAAATGAATTTATTGATGATCATGAAAGCCTTGAATTTGAAGGAATTGAGGAAGGATCAGAAAAAGGGGAAAATTCGAAGATAAAAGAACATGAAAAAGAAGTTAGTAAAGATGACAAATTGAAGAACACAGACGCAACAAAGCAAATAGGTCGAAAAAATGATGCCAACGAAGAACAAGACTGAAGCATAGAAAAGAGGAGTGAACGGGTCAAACGAGGAGGACGAGAAAACTGAACAACGAAATTAACATGTTGATGAAAGATAAGGAGAAAATGTAGGAGAGACGAAAAGAAACTGAAGATTCTCATCTTGATTAGACGACTTTCAAAAATGCCGGCCTAATATATACATGCGAACGAGGCCACAAAGGCCTTATTGCCAGAAAATAAGCGTGGTGACACTTCTATTGCTATCAAAGACGATGTGCTCCTCTTCCTTTTGAAATACCTATTTTTTGTGCAATTTACAGGATATACTTAGACTCAGTTGATGACATAATAATTTTGAAGGCCTTTCTGGCCTCGTTCTCGTTCTCGTGAACAATGAGCCCGCCATTTTTGAGAATCGTCTATACTAAAAACAACTTGAAGAAAAAAACAGGCCTAGGAGAAACACATGATGGCTTTACGAGCCGAAAGCTTCGAAACCGGGGTAAAACTCATGTAGATTGAACGACTGACTGCATACAAATATGAAACTTAGATACAAACAGGAACATTCAAACAAAACGTTGAGGGAAAAAATTTTCATGCCGACAACTCAAATAACGACTAATAATAATAACAAATGTAAGGTAGAGTGATTTTCACCGGACTGTGAAATAGTTACTAAGTTAATAGACACTAATAGACTCTGCACCCATTGTTTTCTTTTGTTGCAATACAACTATTAGACACTGTTAAACACTGACTATTAGTAATTGTTTCACAGTCCGATGAAAATCACTCTAGTGATGGTCTTTCGAATTTTCACCTACATATTTCCCACACTGCAAAAACGCGCGAGTTAATTTACTCATAAACTTGAGTAATTCGATGCATCCTCAGTAACTCATTAATGTTGAGGAAATTTACTCAAGCGTTTTTGCAGTGCATCAAGATCAATTTTTCCTTATTCTGCTATTGTTAATATTAACAAGTATTATAAACGGACATTTTTACTCGTGTGGACGTCAATAATTCTATGCGTTTACGAGGCCTAAGTTACCCTGCGAGCAGAGCCTCCCTTTACCTCCTCCTCAACCTCGTTCCTCGGAGAGAGAGAGAAGGAAGGGAGACTCTGCAGAAGTCGTGTATTTTCTTTGTTGAGCCGTTATCCAAGATTCTGGATAATTAGATGCATAATTTCCTGTTTGAAACCGGTTTAGAACCGGAATAGCTGCGCGAGTCTATAGGAAAGTGGTTATTTGCTGGCCAAAACTGAGCCCGCGTTTAAACAACAATCATGGCGGAATATTTGAAAAGTGTAAACTTTCAAAGCTCTTTCCAAATTGCCTTAGAACGTGTATTATCTGAAATAACTGGACTTCAACTAACCTCCCACCAAGAGCGAGCTTTAATGACTTTCTTAAGTGGAAAAGACACTTTCGTTTCGTTACCTACAGGCCACGGAAAATCCTTAATTTTCCAGTTAGTTGTTCCCGTAATGAAAGAACTCCATGCTTTATATCCTAGCGATTATCCTATCAAAACCCATCGCTGATCGTGATAGCGCCACTTAAGGCACTGATGACCGACCAAATATCTTCTTGTGGAAAATTTGGCCTTATTAAAAGCCGTCAAGCTTGACGAACCTGAACGTGATTCTGCAATCGATGAAGATATAATTTTTACCAGCCCTGAAACACTTGCTAGCAATTTTGCCACGATCAAAGAGCTCGAGGAGAGAATAGTTGGAGTTGCTGTCGATGAGTCACATTGCGTAGTTAATTGGTAAGTGAACTTACTAGAGAAATATTGGATCTGGTGTAATTTACTGTCGTTTTCACTTCACAATTGATCAGTTCATGGAGTTGTTTGCTTTCGCGGCAGAAAGATTCGTCCCACAGCACAGACAAGCAGCATCTTTTTCATTTATTTTTGTACACTTTAGTGGAGTGCTTGGGGAATTAAATTCTCTTCTGATTATTTTTTTAATTAGGGGTTTTCACGGAGGTCATTGAAATTGGTGTTTTGTTTTTTGCCGCTTCACTACTTTTGTACCGGAACCGGACATAATTTGAACTTGGGAACGAGGGCGTTTCCTAGCAACGGTCGCGCATGCTCAACAAAGAAAATACACGATTTCTGCAGAGTCTCCCTTCTCTCTCTCCGAGAAACGAGGTCGAGGAGGAGGTAAAGGGAGGCTCTGCTCGCAGGGTAGGCCTAAGTTAGCATACCAAATACACGCTAGAGACAAACACTAAATGGGTGCAACATAAATAGTACTAAAGAGTGCTAAATTGATTTGCAAGCGCAAGAAAAATTTGTATGCAGTGTGTATCGCCGGTTTAATTCCTTTGATAATCCCGAATAATCTCTAACACATTAATTAGGTCTTTGCAAAAGTAGGACAATGACTAATCTTCGCGGATAAATAGAGATGTGAAACACAGTACATAAATTGAATGGGGGCTAGGAGAGTACATTATTTTTTTTTGAAAATGTTAGTTCGGGCATATATTTTAGTAATAAAAGTTAATATGAGAAGCCACTTTGTAAACATGTTGATTTACTTGATATTTCGGTATATATTGATATTCCGAAATATCAAGTAAATCAACATGTTTACAAAGTGGCTTTAAGTAAGTTTCAATCAGTTAGCTCAGTAGTATAGAGGTTAAAGGCGGGTATAGGTGTGCAGAAGGTCTCAGGTTCGAACCCTAAAGTCATTTCTCAAGAGATTTTTTTTCACCAAAATTGGTTACTTGGTGTATGATTTCGGGGCTCAGTAGAAAAGTTCTAAGTCTAACATCCAAATTAAGATGACCTAGGGAAGTATGGGGCGAGGGCAATATCTGTATATTGCCCTCATACGAGGGCAATATCTGTATAATGCCCTCGTAGGAGGGCAATATCTGTATAATGCCCTTGAATTCATAATGACTAGGGAAATACGCGATATAAAGCCCTACAAATAACAAAGAAAACCAACTCAATCATATAATAATAACTTTTATTACATTATATTTTGTATTGCTCCGCATGAAGACCCGTATGTCGGTAGCATTTCACTGACCCATTCACACTGAGTTATTCTATGTGTTTATTTACGGCTCGAACTTGAGTTTCACAAAACATAAACTGAGCAATGGAAAATGTATTGGTCACTGAGATTTGAGATCAGCAACAGTTATGTAAATTGTGATTGCCAGTTCATCGTGACCGTAGCCAACACACTCTAAACTTATCGATTTATCTCTCACTTTGTGAGAGAGGGGCGGGGCGGGCATCACCTTTTTTCCTTGCTTATTATATGATTGAGTCGGTTTTCTTTGTTATTTGTAAGGCTTTATATCGCGTTTATGAATTATGAATTCAAAGGCATTATACAGATATTGTCCTCGTACGAGGGCATTATACAGATATTGCCCTCGTATGAGGGCAATATACAGATATTGCCCTCACCCCATACTTCCCTAGGTCATCTTAATTTGCATGTTAGACTTAGAAATTTTCTACTGAGCCCCGAAATCATACACTAAGTAGCCAATTTTGGTGAACAAAAATCTCTTGAGAAATAACTTCAGGATTCGAACCCGAGATCTTCTGCACACCTATACTCGCCTTTAAGGTAGTTCGGGATTCATGAATTTTTACGATAAACTTGCCTTCAAAATTCCTGCAAAGAAAGAGGGGCATAGGAGGAAATAAAATGTAAAATAAAAATGGGGGGTCACCGAGGTCACTCTTGAGATATGAGGGGGGAGATGTGGGGTGTTTGGGGATCTTTTTACGAAAAATGGCCTCGCGATATCCGGTCAAATTATAAGAATTTTGGAACAACCAAATGTATTTAAAAGCAAACAAAATGATAGCCTGGGATGCAAAAAAACACTTGGAACTAAGTTGTTGCCGAACAATTTGCAAAGAAGCGAAAGATCAACAATAATATGCGAAAAATGGCCTTCTAGAATACACGTTTTTGGAGGATCAGACAGAAAAATGATAAATTTACTCAAAATCGAAACGATAGAAGTATTCTTTTTTTTCTTTATACGAAAAATTTATAAAATTGTGAGCAGAAATCATATATAAAATCAGGGGGTCACCGAATTGTTTACAGAGTTAGAGAAGAACAAAGGGTAAAAATCTTCGAAAACGGACACAAAAAATCAGCCATTTTAGCGTTGTTCTCTGCTCCTTTTCGACTCATAATAGATCCCTAAATTTTATAGTTTGAGCTTTTTCTCCTACTTTACACGGTGCACAACATGTTTTGATAAATTTGCTTGCAGAATCCGGTCGATAAAATACTATTTTTCTTTACCAAAAAACGAATTTCTTCGGTTTTCAATCGCTGACTCGCTAGTGCCCAGACTTCCCACGGACAAGTTAATGTTCTTTAATAAAAGTGCGCGCGCTCGAATGCGCGCGCGAGATGCGCAGTAGCAAGGGTCCCGAACTACCTTAATGGAAATATGTTGATTTTCAGGTTAACTCCAAAAACTTGAATGAATGAGTGTACCTTAAAAACAGGCACGTCAAAGAGTCTCCTTTTTGTTTTTCTAGGTGCCATTTTGTTTAATATGCTTATTAATCTTCTCTTTTTCGAAAAATCCTCAAATTTATCACCAGGAACATTTTTCTTTCTCACTGTGGTTTAATACCCGTGGTATAATTTCATTACACCATGCACGGCTATTACATCACGATAATGACGTCGACATGGTTGTCACGTCAGAACCACGCGTCACGTGATACAAACTGACCAATTAGAAAATCAGAATTTGTACAGTGTATGAAAATAAATGATAATAAATGATAAATAAACTGGAATAAATGGTTTTATGGACATCATTCGGTGAGTTTCGCTCTCTTATTGTATTATGGTCTCTTGTGTGGACCCATTATTTAGGAGTGCCATGCTACATAAGACTGCCGCGCAGACACATCAATCCGTGAGTTTCGCTCTCTTATAGTATTATGGTCTCTTGCGTGGACCCATTATTTAGGAGTTCCATGCTACATAAGACTGCCACGCAAATGGGGCTTTAGTATGTCTCTTCTTTGTGGTAAATTACATCCCTTTTCTTTGTGTGATCTACCCTGAAAGCACTCTTCCCACCTTTTCTTATCATCATTCCAAGGAAAACACATAAATTGTTTTTAATGCTTTAATCACATTCCACTACTCTACAATGTTAGCCATTAAATGGTTACTATTCTAAAGTCTCCTTTTATAATTATCGGTTGCCAAGAGCCGTTAATACTAGAAATACTGGCAAGTTTATTGAGCGAAAATGAATGCCAAGCTCTTGATGCTCTTGTCGCCATTGTCACCTTTGCAGCGCGCCTCGTTTCCGGCACTGTTGTTGTTGTCTTGATGGCAGTACGATCCTCCTGTTCCAATACCAATGCGTGAATCAGGAGAATTACAGTTTTTCTCTTGATTTGCTATGATTCCAATCCTTGCCATGGCACCCTTATGGTAGGCATTGAATCCTTCTCTGTTGCAGTTTGGCTGAAGAGAGGAACCAGGAACAAGGTTTTTTCACAGGTTGCGACCCAAACGTGTTGCTCGATATTTGTTGTCAGCGATGAGGGAATACAGGGAGGAGGCTTTCTTTGAAATCTTCAGCCATCTTGTTGTTTGTCCGGTCTTCATTCCCAAGCAGAGCGCATTAAATGGGAGGTCGGAATAGGTTTCAAGCTTTGCTTCTTGGTTGTCAAGGCCACCGGATGCTCCTCTTACATTGTAAAGTACTTTATTGGTCCAGTATGCTGAATTGTATTGGAAGGTGGTCTGTTTAAAACAAAAAGGATTTTGCCTTCAGCATTTAATTGCAAGTGGATAAAACAGAAAACATGAAAAAATACATTTCATTTATTTCCTTGGAATAACAAATAGTGCACAAACTGACGAATAAACCAAAACAAACAAACAAAGTCAGCGATGTTAGAAGGACGAGAAGGACGGTCAAAGTATTGCTTTGACACTTTCCTCAGATGTGATGTGATCAACACACTCTCTCCATCAGTATGCTGTCTAGCAATTTGAGCATCAACCGCTGTAGGAGAGTGGAAGAAAGATATATATATTGATCACGAACAAAATAACGAGACCCTTACGAATTACGCCCTCTATAAATCAACCTCTACTCTTGTATGTTGCAATGCACAATTTCATTAAATATGTGTGAGACAAGTTTCTTTCAATAGAAAGGTAAAGCATTTTTTTAAAAGACTTTTCACCACTCGCGAATAATTTTCGTTAGAATTATAACTGATTTTGATCACCAAACCTTGTGGCCGTCGACTTTCATGATCATCGTCCATCCTTGGGATCCACACACCTTGTCCATGAGACAGAAAGTACTCACGACTTTGCCTCCAAGTCTTAGATAGTATACTCCGTTCTTTGATGCGCTATTAATAGTTGAAAAGGCATGTTAGTAGTCATTTAGCAACTACAGCACTTTTTTAACAATAACAATCCACGGGAGACTTTTACTGATATTCTACAGCCACAACGCTTGCCTAACAATTTTGATGGAGGAGAAGCTGGAGGAGAATATCCTCAATGGAGAGAACACCATAACAAATAAAATTTGCTTGATGGTTCCACTTACTAGTTGCCACCACATTCAATATTTTCATAACAAACATATGCATGTGGTTCACATCAGTTTTGATGAGGGAGAAGCTGGAGGAGAAATCTCGTGGCGACGGAGACAAAGCAAATATAATATACCCACAAATGATGTGATTTACAACCACTGCATTCAATATTCTCTCAATATAACATACGGTTTTGACGAGGGAGAATCCGGAGGAGAGGACGGCTCCTTTACAGAGAGAACTACGTACAACTCACAAATGATTCGAAAGGGAAAAAATTGATCACTGAATTCCGCAACGTGAACTTGATAGTAGACCTACTAACCTTCTAGTTTTTCTAATGGCACGGCAGGAAGGTGCTGGGTTGTCGTAAGATCCAAGTAAAGCTCCTGCCAAACGTTCTTGAGCAAAGATGTACCCAAAACTCTTGATACTCTTGTCACCATTATCAGGAGAGCAGCGCGCCTCATTACCAGCGCTGTTTTTGTCGTTTTGATGGCAGTAAGCTCCTCCAGTACCAAAACCAAGACGGGAATCAGGGGAATTACAGTCGTTCTCTTGGTTGGAAATAATTCCAATTCTTGCCATTGATCCCTTGTGGTGAACGTTAAATCCCTCTCTGTTGCAGTTTCTTTGCAGGGAGGAGCCAAGGATCAACTTCTTCCAAGCATTGCGTCCAAGATGCGTTTGCCTATATTTGCCGTCATGGATGAGGGAGTACAGTGACTGGGCTTCGTAGTTGAGACGGAGCCAGTTAGTGACTCCACTGGTTTTCAAACCAAGGCACAACTTCGTGAATGGAAAATTGTGATAGCTGTCAAGTTTTGTCTCTTGGTAGTCAAGTCCACCTGCTGCACCTGGTTGATTATAGGAGTGCTTGTCGGTCCATTTTGCTGATTTGTACTGGAACGTGGTCTACAGAATGATAAGGCATTTATAGGTACATTCAATTTTAACAAGATCACCGTGGTAAAGAACTGGGAGAAGGCCGAAGGAAGACATAATGGCAAAAGGCCCAAAAAGAAACCGGCAGAACAATAATACCTTTGCTCCATCAATCTTCATTATCATGGTCCATCCCTTTGAACTACAAATCTCTCCCATGTAGCAGTAGACCTTGGTCACCTCATCTCCTACTTTGATGTAATATAGACCACTCTTTGCTTTTCTGGAATTAAAGGAAAAAATAACAGCGGATATTAAGTTAAAGAACAAGGAACAAAGTCAAAAAAGAGGGGGAGAAGAAGGATGAAGAAGAAGAGACGGAGAATCCTCGAGGAGGCTGGAGGTCAAAAAAGAACAAAGAAATGAGAGCAAAGGGCAAAAAGTGACAAAAAAGACAAAAGAAGAGCAGGATCAAAATGAAGGATAAGAATAAAGGAGAGGATGAAACAGGGACTTTAGTTTAATATGTTGATGGTCATCAACATCATTTACATAAGCGTAAACATGGCCGACGGCCACGTTTTTCTTCGCTCCCTACTTCTGTACCTGTTTCTAACCTATGGCTCAAATTTTCTTAATGGAACCTATTCGTTTATAGGTTCTAATGATATTCCAAGTACACTCAAGGGTTTTTTCTGTTCTCGTGTTACTTCGTGGGACAATGCTGGCCTTTTTGGTACCTCGGCGTTGTCAACTTCTGCCGTTCGAGTGTGGCAAAGAAAGTTTCTTCCACGGAAGGTTTCCTACTATTCAAACTCAGTGGCAGTCCATGGGATTCTACTATTAATCGCTGGTGATGTCGAGAGGAATCCTGGGGATAATAAGCGAGCGAAATGCTCCGAATGTTCAAGAACTATTGCAGTTAATCATCGAGTGACATGCTGCATTTCATGCGGATTGAAATACCATATTAAATGTGGAGGTGTAACTCCTAAGCAATACGATACTATGGTCTCGACGCCATCTGTTTCATGGTACTGTAACTCGTGTTTATTAGATATCATGCCATTTAATTCATTGAAAGATGAATCGTTCGCCGAATTAATTTCTACTTCCACGGAATTATATTTTGAAGATGAGAACCAAGTCTATGCAAATGAGGATACGTTACCTGGTATTATTAAGCAGAGAACAAAGGATTCGCGACAAATATTGATGATGCATTTGAATGTGAATAGTCTTCAGAACAAAAAAGAAGAGGTTGAATTGTTAATTCATCAGTTCAAAGCACAAGTAATATTCTTAACCGAGACAAAGATCGATGCATCTTATCCAAATAGTCAATTCAGAATCAATAACTATCAAATTTACAGGAACGATCGTGCCAAGGGAGGCGGAGGTGTAATGGCATATTTCTCATCTACATTACCCTCTAAAAAATTGAAACTACCGAGAAACTACAAGACCATTGAGCCACTGGTAATACAGACATCTTTTGGTGGAAAGCATGTGATTGTAATGGGTTTATATCGACCACCGAAAGTAATTGGCAAGGATTATTACCTACGCTTGGAAGATGAACTCAATGATATCTGCTCTTGGATGTCATTACAAAAACAGTTCATAGTTATGGGTGATTTAAACCTTGACAGGCTGAGACGAGACCAAAGAGAAGGAAAACTTTTGCATGATATAGAAGAGATACATGGCCTTGAATGTCTGATAACTGAACCGACTAGAGTTACGGATAACAGCAGAACTCTCCTGGATGTGATTTTGACGAACAAACCAGAACTGTTTAGAGAGAGCGGAGTGTATAACCCTGTGATCAGTGACCACTGTATGGTTTATGCAGTGGTAAATGAAAGAGCAATACAGCACAAGAACAAAATTGTTAAGGTTCGCAGTTATAAAAATTTGGATGAAGAGAAATTTAAAGAGGATTTGAGTGTTGCACCCTGGCACGTTGGAGAAATCTTTGATTCTCTTGATGACAGGTATGGATACTGGGATACCCTCCTTAACGACATTGTGAACGAGCATGTGCCTGCAAAAGATATCAGAACTAGAACAAAGGACGTGCCCTACATGACTAGGGAGTGGAAGAATGCAATAAAAGCCAAGAGGCGATTCTCCAAAAGATTTAGCAAGAACCCTACACAAGAGAACTATGAGCTAAAAAGGAAATGGCGAAATGAAGCCACCAAACAAAGAAGAGTAGCCATTAAAGCTTATTGGAAGAAAGTATCTGACAATATTAAGTCGGACCCGAGGAAGTTCTTCAAGACCTTTACACCGTTTCTTGATGTGAAAAACAAGCAAGGTGATAGAGGAGATATTTGTTTAAAAATTAATGACAAATTGGAAGTGGATCAAGTAAAAGTAGCAGGACATTTAGCTCATTATTTTTCAACAATTGCAGATGGAATTGGCGGAGACAAGGCCCAGAGTTTTGTGGAGGAGGACTTTAAAAATCATAAATCCGTTAAAGATGTCTCAAGGACTTTGAGAGTCAATAATAATGATCAATTTCAATTCACGGCGTTAAGTAACAAGGAAATACAGGATGTATTGGAGAAGCTTAATCCTACTAAAGCTACAGGCTATGATAAGATTGACCCAAGAATACTTAAGATTGGAGCCAAAGAACTGACACCATCATTAGCTCAGATTTTTAACCAGAGTATTAGCAGTGGACTATGGATAACACAGTGGAAACGAGGAGAATGGGTGCCTGTCTACAAAAAAGATGATAGACAGGAGGATAAGAACTATAGGCCTATAACTGTGTTACCCTGTGTAAATAAAGTATATGAGAAGTTGATGGGTGGACAGATCTCTGAGTTTATGGATGGACACTTTAATGAAGCTATCACTGCCTATCGTCCTCAGAATAGCTGTGAAACCACTTTGCTGAGACTAGTCGAGAATTGGAAAGAAGAGCTTGACTGTAAGAAGTCCGTTGGAGTTTTATCCTCGGACATGAGTAAGGCGTTCGATTCATTGTGTCCGCCCTTATTGATCAACAAGCTTCAAGCTTATAATTTCTCTGGAAATGCTATCAACTTGATCAGATCATACTTTGATCATAGAGAGAACAGAGTAAAGATTGGAACTGCAACAAGTGATTGGAAGAGTATGACAAAGGGTTGCCCGCAGGGCTCTACATTTGGACCACTCATGTGGAACATTTTTCAGAATGATCTGCCAAGGCAAGTTGTTGAGGCAAGTATATCTATGTATGCCGATGATCACCAAATCTACGTGGCCAGTGAATCGAGCAAGGTGGTGGAGGAAAAGCTCATTGAAAATGGACAGAGGATGACTAAGTGGTATGAGGACAATATGTTACAAGTGAACTATGATAAATATCAATGTATGCTATTAGGAAATAGGAATAAGGAAACAACAATTGATATAAGTATAGAAGGGGAAAAAATACAACAATCCCAGTCAATTAAAATATTAGGTGTTCACTTGGACGAGCAATTAAATTTTAGTTATCATGTAAGTGAGATATGCAAAAGGGTTAGTAAGCAAGTGGGGGTACTGTATAGATTGAGAAATCTTATACCATCTAATGCCAAGTTGTATCTGTATAAATCATCAATTATGCCTCATCTAACGTATTGCCACCTTGTGTGGCATTTTTCTCGTGTATCTGATAGGCGTAAATTAGAAAGATTACAAGAGAGGGCATTACGAGCAGTTTTTAATAATACCTCTGATAGTTATGGTACATTACTTAAGAAGGCTAAGTTAACTACATTATATGATAGGAGGTTACAGGATATTCTTATATTAATGTTTAAGGTGAAAAATGGATTAACTCCAAAGTATATTAGAGATTTATTTCAAATTAATAATGAGATAAATAATAGATACAATTTAAGAAATTCAGACTTTTGTCTGCCTCGATATAATACTGTAGCTTATGGAAGACACTCCATTAAATTTTTAGGTCCATTATTATGGGCTAAATTAACCAAAGAAGAAAGAAATATAAAAACTTTGTCAGCTTTTAAGACTGCAATTAGAAAAAAGGATATATCAGCTGTGATTGAAGGATGTGGTAGGGATTGCTATTTATGTCAGAATTAAGTAATTTTATAATTTTATATTTTATATTTTAAGTAAATAATTTTTAATGATCATAGATTAGGAATAGGATAGAGATATAAATAATATATTTTTAGTAGTTTTATAATTTATATGATTTTCTTATATTGTATTTCTTTTCACTATTTATTGTATTTTTAATTTGTATCCCCAATTAGTGCCACCTCGGCGCTAGAACGACTAGACACCTTAATAAAGATTATGTATGTATGTATGTATGTAATTCCCCACATAAGTTAGGACAACTGGCGTTGTCTTCTTTGATCTGCAGAACCTTTTCAACTCACCCATCAGAAGATAAAATGTCGTGACAGGACTTTCCTGGATTTCCCTCGGAGCCAATCTCTGGTCCTATGTCCACGTAATCCTTGCCATTACAGAACTGGATTCGGTTGTTATGGTAACGAAGGGTTCCTGCCGTCTTGCCATTACATGGACAAGAATGTTTAGGGACTTGGTAGGCAACGTTTTGAAAGTCGCCGCGGCTACAGCACACACCATTATCTGACCTCTTATAGGCAGACGTGGAGGAAGCAATAAGAAGAAGTATTCCCAAAGTCAACATTATTTCTGTAAAAATAATTTATTAATGATCATTAAAAAAACTGAAATAACTGAGATATTGATTGATCGGTAGAATCTATGATTAGCTGATACCTATAACAGACAAAGAAATAGAGATTACTTCATGGAAAGTGCGGCGCGTACGGTTTTATTCACGAGTTGTGAAGTATCATAAAAACGAACGAGCGAGTCCTCGAGCGAGTGAGTTTTATGATACAAAACAACGAGTGAATAAAAACTGTACAAAGCACTTTCCATGGTGTTTTCTGTTTATCATATGCATATCGAGATTTTTATAAATTTTAGTCATTTTGCTGTGAACTGAATGGTTTGCTTTTCCGTGGTCAAGATTTTGATTTCAAAAAACACAAAAACCCTACAAAACAAAATTTAAATTACAAACAGACGTCAAAACAAAACAAAAATAATATTTATTTGTATCTAAAGTGAATTACAGTGCAAAATTATGATTCTTTTCTGTGTAACTTGGACTTTTTTTCTCGTTGACAGACGTTTGTTTACAAAACGAGCAAAGACAATGCGAAGAATTTGAGTTCATTCAAAGTATTCAAAGACAAACTTACGGTCAAATTCACGCTCGTTAAACATGCTTGGCGTTTCAAATGTCCTTCAAAACTTTACCTTGAACTTGATTTATCAGTGTTTTTCTCCGAGCTTTTCTATAAAAGGGCTCAGTTCGACTAAAATTTCATTCAGTGACTCCGAATCTGCCGGCCGTGAATATAATACTCCTTCGCTTTTTGCAGCACAGCCTGGTTTTGAAAATCTTTTTCCCATAGAGCTCTTCTTCTGCATGACATCGATGACTTTTGTGGTAAATAAGATAATCTACTTGAATTTTGACTGAATAAAGATTGAAAATTGAACTGCCAAGACTGAAAATCCTTCGATAAAAAGTGCTGAGAGGAGCCAGTTTGAAGAAAAATTTTCATCAGGAATGAAGTCGCTTCTGATTGGACGTATCGTTTTTCTCACACGTGAAAAAAAGCGATACGCGGCTTCTGATTGGACGTATCGTTTTTCTCACACGTGAAGAAAACGATACGCGCATTCTGATTGGCGGAGATTGGTAAACAAACGAAAATCTATTGAATGGCTTTTTCTGTGAGTATATCTCGATATGTATATAATAAGTTAGTATTGTTAACGGGATAGACTGCTCTATTAGAGCTGGTACCGTTCGAATAGTTTTATTGTCTCTTGACTCCTGATCTCACTCTGAGCAGGAAGAGTTTTACACTTCTATTTCTACTAGTTTCTAATAATTGACAATGTCTATTATAACCACGTAAGACTAGGTGTGTAACTATGATTAGCTAATGCTACATAAGTAGACCTACGTGCTTCACAGTGCCGCACATCCACAGCACAGCGCGGATTCTTCTTCAGAGCAACCACGTCCTGGAACTGTCTCTCAGAGCAGGCAAAAAGAAGTCGAAGAACTTAGTGGGCACTGAAACATTCTATAAATAGTTTGTTCAAATCTCTTCTCGTTTTTAAACGTTTTTCATTGTTTCTAATTTTCGAATTGCATGTAACAAGTATTATTATAATTAGATTTCATTTTTAAATTTGTAATATTATTTCTGAAAAACCCTAAGGGAGAAATAATAATAAAGTTGTATAAGTGACGCTTGGACATCGTAGAAACTTCGTCACCATTTAACAGACAAATCAGTAATTTCCTATGAGGTAAAAACTAAGAAAGAAAAAAACTAGATATACTGTTGCCATAAGTGAAGGGCTACCCAGCTATGTTAAAGTATTCAAGAAAAGAAGTCAAACTACGTAGAACTAGGTACTAAAATGAACATAGGGACTACCGCACCTTTAGTACACAAATAGGCGTGGCTTACCTAGGTTCCGTAAGCAGAGAAATCGTACTATTGACAGTACGAGTGGTGCGTGCTACTTTTCAATACTTGATATGATTTCAGGATATTGGCAAATAGAAGTCGATGAAAAGTCTAAAGAGAAAACTGCATTTATCACGTACGGAGGCCTTTACGAATTTAACACCATGCCATTTGGCCTTTGCTATAGCCCAGCAACATTTCAACAACTGATGGAATGCGTATTACGCATCTTAAACTATAAAATTGACCATAGTGATTCGTCATCTTTTGACGCAGACAGTGATATTTTTGATGATCCTGATATTTATCAGGCCGAGAAAATTTAAAGAAACGAATACGACGGGGAAAACCCCAATTATATGGCCTACCATAGATGTTTTTCCTTAATCATCATTAGAGAATGCAAAGACGTTTCGATACTCCTGAAGCAGTGCTTCCAGCAGAATCGTTGTTCTTGGTCTAAGTTAGAGTTATTTAGGTTAAACCCCGAAGTTGTTGAGGTGGGATGGGCTTCTGTTGTCTTGTCTGATTCCTGTGTATCTGAATTATTTCAAAAGTGGCAATGACGCATGCATTCTCGAGCGGGGAAAACCGTTCAAAAATGGTTATTGGTGATGTTGTGGGATTTAATAATCGGACTGGGGCAGTTGCCCTATCGGTGACTGTGACCAATACGGCCGCACCGCATATACTATATCGTTGGGACAAAAGGTGGCTTGGTTCAATGATGCCTATGGTCCCAGCCTCAAAAGGCAACTGTAAGTAAGCGACAAGTATAGACTCTGATCGCGGTGGCAGCACAATAGTTTCCTCTGCGTGGACCGTGCAATCCAAGGCTGTTATAGTGCTAAGGGGCGTGTATGACTCCCTGGGCGAGTTTGCGAGGGACAATGTCTGGGATGTAAGGTCAATCAGTGCAGAAAAAATTTGCAGACAGTATCTTCCAAGAATGACATCATAGTTAAGACCGTCAGCTACGTAAGCATGATGTGGGTACAAGGTGTTATCGATATTAAACGGAACTTCAATCCGTCCTAACACAGCAATTTGCTGGCCGCTAACCTACTTGAGAGTATTAGCCTCTGCCAATCGTAAGGGTATTCTGGATAATTCAGGCAATGAATGATAAAAGTCGGCATGAATGCAACTCACCGAGGCACCAGTGTCCACTAAAAAGGTAAAGGACTGTGTAGCTATTGTTCCTGTTGTGGACAGGTTGGATGTAGGATTAGAAAAATTAATGGCACTAATAGGCTGCTGGCTGCAGGTAATTTGCGTGTCATTCCGTGAACCCTGTGGGGTTGATGGTACATTAACAGGTGGGCCTGGGTATCCACCGAAGCTTTTATAAATGTTGGACGTCCCATGGATGAGTACTGCGCACTTGCTGGTACGTAGCGACCGTGCGCCTGGTATATCGTCAATGCCTGGCTGGCACACAGTAGGATGGTATTGCCTACATAGTTTATCATCTTCAGGTTCTTGACCCACAGTGGATGAGTGATGTGCACATGGTGTATCATCTTTGGGTTCTTGTCTCACAGTGGATGAGTGATGCGCACATGGTGTATCATCTTTGGGTAGCGACGCACGGTAGGTGGGTACTGCACACCTTTTGTATTATCATTGAGTGACTGGCACACACTGGCTTGGTGGTGCGCACCTTCGGCAACATCAACGGATAATTAACACACACTGCTGGGCACTGCGCACTTTCTGTATTATTAACAACAAGTGACTGTCAACATAGTGGATTGGCACTGCGCACCTTGAGTAGGTTGCATGTCTTGTCTGTGATATTTATAAGACGCATCAACAAAGCGGATATTTTTGGACGCTCGAAATTCTTGTTTCTGGCCATTTGCATCGACTGTGCTTTAATGTACTGTTAATGGGCTCGCGGAATTAATCTTCCTCAAAACTTCTTCTTGCTTCGCTTTTTGTGAAGAAAGGCGTAACATTTGGATGCTTCTTGATTGCTTTTCATGGTGTATTAGACTTAACGGCAATGTTTGCTGCGTTAAATCTCTCTTTAATCGGATTTTAATGTCTAGGAGTCCTCCTTTATTTCTTGGAACAGACGCGCTTACTGCGCAAAACATTGGCAAGGCATATTCTTTGCCATTAAAAAAATTCATATTTGAATAATGTTTTCTTGCATGTATGAAATAACAAACCTTTAATAATGTTCCAAGGAGAATAGTTCCTCATAAAAGTACAACACGATGGAAAAACACCAATTACATTTTTGTTATTCCTTATTGGGTTTCATGAAGCAGAGATCAAGGAACAGTTTTCTGTTTTCATTAGACGCTTATCGTGGCTGTTTTGTAATTTATTTTCGTTTATCTTCTGGTTGCTTTCAGACGGAAAGTTTTCTTGAATTAATGAGTCGCTGGTTTTCACAGTACTTGACGCACTAGTGTCACTCGTATTTGTTTTAGCACTTATGCACGAGATTAGTGCACTTACACTATTTGCACGGCACTTGTTGCTTTGCGATATACTTGACATTCGGTTTGCGCATAATATTTGCTTGTGGAGTTTAGGAGAAAAATTATCTTCACCTTTTAAATTGGTAAAAATACTTTTGTGTTGACTGAAGAAAAAACAAAATCACTAACGCGATGCAGCGCAGTCAACCAACAGTTATCTCTTCAAACACAATGTCGTAGTTTTGGACTATTTCGCACCATATATACTAATATAATACTTATAATAACTCATTTATGATCCCCAAACCCCTTGCAACCTTATCCCGCTTTCACTTACTCCTTCGATGATTCGTTTTTTCAAGATGGACTGATTTTCAATGAAGTGACCACCGCAATTCCTGGTTAGTGACAAACTAAACAGTGCATGAGACCGGAGTGCCAAAGCATATGTAAATTTATTGAAAGCAAAGGTATAAAGGGATTTATACTCTATACGCTCTGTGAACGAGTATAAAGCATTTAATAGCTTAAACACATTTGCAGTAGGGGCGGGCATCACCTTTTATCCTTGCTTATTATATGATTGAGTCGGTTTTCTTTGTTATTTGTAGGGCTTTATATCGCGTTTATGAATTATAAATTCAAGGGCATTATACAGATATTGCCCTCGTACGAGGGCATTATACAGATATTGCCCTCGTATGAGGGCAATATACAGATATTGCCCTCGCCCCATACTTCCCTAGGTCATCTTAATTTGCATGTTAGACTTAGAAATTTTCTACTGAGCCCCGAAATCATACACTATAAGTAGCCAATTTTGGTGAAAAAGAAACTCTTGAGAAATAACTTCAGGATTCGAACCCGAGATCTTCTGCACACCTATACTCGCCTTTAATGGAAATATGTTGATTTTCAGCTTAACTCTAAAAACTTGAATGAATGAGTGTACCTTAAAAACAGGCACGTTAAAGAGTCTCCTTTTTGTTTTTCTAGGTGTCATTTTGTTTAATATGCTTATTAATCTTCTCTTTTTCGAAAAATCCTCCTCGGTTTGCGCATAATATTTGCTTGTGGAGTTTAGGAGAAAAATTATATTCACCTTTTAAATTGGTAAAAATACTTTTTACAGAGGACTCATATTCCGAAGTTTCCATATTATCCTTATTGTCTGTATTCGGCGTTACCAGGGAAGTTTACTTGTATGGCGGGGACTATTTTGTCACTGGAATTATTCATAAAAGGTAAGAAATAACTTTCATCCACACAGGAATTAAATTTGAATTGGAATGTCACCCGGGACAGTGCATTCATTTTTACCCTTACTAGAAAACAAAATTGGCGGTTTTAGGCTCTAAAGAGGTATCGCTGGGAAAATCAACTTGTTGAACTGTTAAATCAATCACTTCCGATGATAAAGATCGTGTATCAAGGGAAGGTATCGAGTACATTGAAAAATCTGTATATGTGTTTAAGACATTTCGGCCGCTATCTTCTACTACCTCAGTCTTAGGTGGTTTGTGATAATTGAGGGGTGCCATTCCGTTTCGACGCTTTTACGGTCAACGTAGGCACCCTTAGTTTGTGAAGAAGAATCTAATTTAGGCTGCTGGCTACAAGTCGGTTGTAATATTTTGACGGTTTCGGCTTTGCTTACTTGGTCTTTAACATCTAAATGAATTGGCAATGCACTAGTATCTAATTGGCATTTAAGCTTTGCTTTAATAGGTTTCAAGTGGCTGCTTGTTTATAATTGATTAAGTGAAACATCTGTTGGTACTTGAGTAGCTCTATCGACGAAAACATCATGATATATTATGTTAATTGAGCGTAATCTTGTACGTATACTTGACGTGTTTGCTTTTGCTTACGACTATTAGGAAAATTAAATGATTTTTCCTCCGTAACTACTTGACATGTTTTTCTAAGCTTCTCACTATTATAAAGATCCAATTTCTTGTGTTCCTTCTTGAAATGTTGGATTTTAAGCTGTTCCCGTTCAGTTAAGACCCTCGGAAGTTTGACGGATTTGTAGTTTGTGAATTAGGGCGAATTTGAGGGCGATTATGAGAGCGGGCTGCGAAGGTAGGGGGGTTAGGTTGGCGAAAATTGCGTGGGATTCGCGGATCGTTTCTTTGGGAATTGCAGTTTCTGGCAAAATGACCAACTCGGCCACATTATGAACAACTTCGGACCCGTCGTGGTGCGAACGTCACGACCGAAGTCACCACGCGAGTTAAATAAGTTCTGACGCGGAGGCTGGCCCTGTAAATTGCGCAGTTTGCCGTATTATTCGTCTAATGTCGCGTTCATTTGTTTGCTCTCCGCAGTGCGATTTTTTTTCGTAGGCTGCTACGGGTTTCTTTTTGGGCTAGTGTATCCTTCAGCTGATTGATACTGTGCATTAACGATCTTGCCATTTCTACGTTTAACGAATTTGATGGAGGCTCTGCAACCGATTTTTTTATTTTCGCTAGGGTTTCTGCTTCTTCTAGAGATTTTGGCTGTTGTAACACGTGTGCGCGTAAATGGGGCCTCAGACCATTAACGTAAATAAAGATTAATTCGGTTTCTGGTAATGCGAGTCTTAGAAAGCGCATACGCATATCTGCCGAATACTCTGAAAGGGGCTCATTGGGGCCCTGTTTACGTTGGTTTAGCTCTTGTCTAAGTGCCCAGTTGTCGGCAGGGCTCAGAAAACGTCCTCTGAATAATTTTTAGAGTATCTCCTGACTGGTAATTTTTGTTTGATCAAGACCACTATACCAAATATTTGCTATTCCCTGAAGGGAAAGAGGAAACGCTTTAAGGGTTTGGGCGGGATCCCATAAAAGATAGGTAGCATATTGGGTAAACTGTGTTCAAAACGTTGCTGGATCATCTCCCTTTTCCCCTTTAAATATGGGGGCCTTAGTGAAGCCAGGCCAGGGGAACCTTTTGGGCGGGTGGGTCCTTCAATATTTTTCTCTAAAGCATTGATCTGAGCTGATTGTTTTCAGAATTAGTATCTAAAGAATGCTGTATTCCTTCGACAGATGCTTTCATTATGTCCGTGAATTTTCCTAGGACCGCCTGTAGGTCGGCTTTTGTCGCAGCATCCGACATACTTGATTTTTTTGTTTGGCAAGGTCGACAAACTGGTACTTTACTAGCCGCGAACTGACTACGTGTTCTCGGTCTGTCCGGTCCATCCAGCGGGAATTGTTACTCAATTAGGTCAAAAACAAAAATTACACAAAATCTCCAAAAATTAACCTAACACTCTCCACAACTACCATTAAGTGGGGAGTTAGGGACAGACCTAAAAGAATTGTCTGCTAAATGCTGACGAGCATTAATACCTTGATTTTCTGCTTAGTTGAGTACTCGGGTTGTCCACCAATGTTAACGGGATAGACTGCTCTATTAGAGCTGGTACTGTTCGAAGAGCTTTACATTTCTATTTCTACTAGTTTCTAAACACTAATAATTGACAATGTCTATTATAACCACGTAAGACAAGGTGTGTAACTATGATTGGCTAATACTACGTAAGTGACGCTTGGACATCGTAGAAGCTTCGTCATCATTTAACAGACAAATCACTAATTTCCCTTGAGGTAAAAACTAAGAAAGAAAAAAACTAGATATACTGATGCCATAAGTGAAGGGCTACCCAGCTATGTTAAAGTATTCAAGAAAAGAAGTCAATCTACGTAGAACTAGGTACTAAAATGAACATAGGGACTACCGCACCTTTAGTACACAAATAGGCGTAGCTTACCTAGGTTCCGTAAGCAGAGAAATCTTATACGAGATACTTGATCTATAGCTAAAAGCCTAATGCATTTTGTGGTGTAACATGTTTTAACGAACTCAAGTTCTTAGCAAATACAACGGTTTACCAATCCATTAGAGTCCTAAATTTAGAGTTAACGTTTTAGTAAATTAATTAATTATTCGATGTGTCAAACTATAAGTAATTTTCTCTCATAACAGTATGATGACAAATTGAAGAGCACAGATGCAACAAAGCATGCAAATAGGTCGAAAAAATGATAATCATGAAGAACAAGATTGAAGCATATATAGTTTAAGGAGTCAACAGCTCAAATCAAAAGAAGAGGACGAGAAAACTTAAGAATAAAATGAACAAGGAGATCAAGATATGATCCGTTAATTTTTATGACTCAATATTTGGGGTTGCTGTTTTCAGCATTTTTAATAAACAATAGCCTTTGCATTTCGTTGATTTTGGGCCATTTTTGACGAATTTCAATTGCCTATGTCCTTTGTTTTTAGTCGAATTTGTGCCATTTTCCAGCATTTTTAATAGCTTATAGCATTTCCATTTTGTTAATTTTTGGCCATTTTTGACAAATCTCAATGGCTTATAGCCTTTGAATTTTGTTAATTTTAAGCCATTTTTCAGCATTTTTCAAGGGCTATAGCCCTTTGCCTTTGCATTTTGTTTATTATTTTGGGCCATTTTTTCACAACTGAATTTCAATGGCCTATAGCCTTTGCTAATTGTTGAATTTGGGCAATTTGTCGGCATTTCTTCGGCTGGCTTATAGCGTTTGTATTTTGTTAGTTTTGGGCCATTTTTCATCATTTTTCATGGCCTATATATATAGCTTTTGCATTTTGTTTATCTTGGGCCATTTTTTATGGCCTATAGACTTTGCATTTTGTTGTTTGTGGACC